>OY856415.1:659323936-659396436 GCA_963693085.1 Alisma plantago-aquatica
AGTTCTTATGGTACAAGGTTAGAGCCTGTGATTTGTCTGCTCAATTATAGGAGGAGTGTTTAAATTTATGATATCCTACAGTATGCGTGCGTCTGTTCGAGGTAGTGTCAGTATGTAAACGTCTAGAGTCATTGCTACTATACATCAACACCATACAGCCCTGGAAAATGGAATGTTGTTTTTTCCTTGAAAATCAATTAAAATTGAAAATTTGTTCTTAAGGGAACATCCACCCTCTTCTTCCAAGCCCCAACGCGTTCCCAAATATCACCACCACTTGCCTTGTGGGGGTTTCCTCCTCCTCCTCATTCGATGATCCCCTCCTACCCAATCTCTCTTTCAATATACTTATAACCATTCAATTCCTTTTGCCTTATTTGGTGAACTGAATCTGCAACAAAAAGGTTTGGTTGGACCTAATTTAAACTTGCTAATTTGATTTGCTTCCAGCGACATGTTGCAGGGAGTCTACCATGTAAATTTTCAGATATATATCCGTGATCTAAAATTCTGAGTCAACTCTAATTTGGTCAACCCTTTCTAAGACAGGATCATATACCAATTATTAGTCTCACAATGAACCCTACTTATTTGCCTTTTGATGTTCAGTTTATGCCGTTAAGCTATTTCTATGTATATTGTGTTACCTTCATTATGGAATTGATGTTAGATTCCAGATCGGAATGTGCTAGTAAAACTAACATATCATTCCAATGTCATTATCTATGAATATAATCCCATAAACAAATTACTATTTTTAATCACAGTTCATCATCATTTAGAAATCGATGCATTTTAACATGTGTTATTAACGTATCACACTAGTCTAACAGTAACAAGCTATGTTTATGTATCACACTAGTCTTAGAGTAACAAACTGGAAGCTTTTGCTACTGCATGTTGATTACATGAAGTTTCTAATTTCTGATGTTTAGTAGATTTGGGCTCTGTTCTCATCTAGGATTTGTGAATTATTTTTCTTGTGGGGTAGTCTATACCCTGTTGTTAACTTGTTTCTATTTTTTTGGATAATGTTGGTAGCTACTGCATATTGTTGTCATTGACTTGTTTAGTACAAAATAGTTTTGGTATACATGTTAATCTTTAGTAGATTGTATTAAAGTGATTCTATATAGACACATTGCACTTCTCTCATCCTTAGGGGGAGATACAATTCTTATATATATCGTATGAAGATTAAATGGCATCGACAAAGCAACTACTAAACGGAATACACATGCACACACAGAGTGATGTCTAGACTTGGTTTGGTGTGTCCTGAACATGAAGGCTTGATAGGTTGTACTTTTTGCATGATGATTTCCCCTTCACTGGTAGTCTATTGTGTCAAACAACTCTGGTATATACTGTCACAAAGAAACAGTCAAGTCGAGTCAGGTGTCTAGGATTCTATAGGTAGTCTAGCTGGGTTCTAAATAGTTCATTTCAGTGGTTCTTTTTCTTTCTCTGCTTTTACTTGTATGCAGAATACAGAGAATGGTAAAATAGATTAATATTATAAAATCAAACTTTCTATGCATGTTCATACGAGTAACTTATATTTCAACACCAACATAGGTCATCCTATATCTGCAACATAATGGATGACCTCTCTTTACTCATCTTGTTCAAGAGGTTGTCATTTGAGGCATGCATATACTAATGTTGTGTAGAGTGTCCTACATTTTAGAATATAAAACATCCTTGTCAAGTTTATTTCCACCTTTGAAAATGATGTATAATTTCCCTTTTATCAAAGCAGCTAAAATAGAATGCCCATGCCTCTTTCTAGACACGCATGTCCTCATTGAATGGGTAAGCAACTTGTTGAATAGTGGCTACTAGAATTATGTGATTGAATGCCCAGTTATAATCTACTAAGTTTATGACCTACATTAATGACCATTGTATATCATCTAAATAAGGTACCTAGAAATAGGCAATACCTACATCATCTACATAGATAGGAGTCACTACCATCAATATAACAAAGTGTTAATCAACCATCCATCACAAAAGAGACCATAAAGTTTCAGTTGGACAATGGACGTGGGGGTATAGATGTCGATTTTGTTTTGATATTGTGCTACAGATTGATTTCCAGCATGAACAACTTCTAACATCTTCCCCCTCGAATGGCATGACCTTTCATCCCACTAGATACTTTTACAATTTCATTCTAGACATTTTGGATACTTTCACACTCATAAAGAACAAGCTTTAGAAGATATTAGGTTGTAACAATATGTATCGTTCTATCAGGTATGCACATATGTGTAATTAAATATATTTATTTTGTGTCTATCACTTTATATATATTTATGGATGAATCACTAAATGATCAATATATGCCTATTCTATATATTTCATATATAGTTTCATAGTCACTGATTAGTTTGATAGTCACTAATTAAATATATCCCAAGACTCATTGTCTCAAAGAAAAGTGAGGGAATCAATAAGCACACAAACTGGAAATTCAAAAACTAGAAAAAATTGTGATGAAGTCTCAAGTCCCGTCAAGCCAACATGCAAAAAGCCTCCAACAAAGCTGAAACTGTTGATGGTGTATGTGGAAGATGATGAGAATCATAACATCTCTCTTCAGATGTCTGAAGATGTAGTAGGTTACACACATGAGCTGATTATCACATCGGAATTGGTTAAAATATGCCATGATAAAGACCAACTAGAAGTCTCGCACATATCAGTGTACATAAAGTAAGTGTCTATACGAGTAATATGTGTTTCTATACAAGTTTCTATACAAGTACAAAGACTAATTATGTGTTTCTATAAAAGTAAAAAGACTAAATATGTGTTTTTTGTAGGCATTTGTTCAACAAAGTGACATCCGGAAATATATTTAATATATTTGGATTTATATGTCCACATTTTATAGATCCGTTATACAATGATAAAGTGGAGACTCGGGCGCAGTACATAGTAGATCAGTTCATTAGAGGGAAGAAACAAAGATTAGAATTGTTCTTTATACCTTATAATGTGGGGTATGCATACATTTTGTCGATTGTCTATTATTTGTTTACTTTAAATGTTGCTTAAAAATACATTAATCTTAAAATGTAATACTCATGTATGCGTAGGGGACATTGGATACTTTGCGTCTCCAACCCTATGTGGGGTAAGTGCCACTATCTTGATCCGTTACGAGGAAAATTATATGGGAATGTGGAAAAACTCATGGAGTTGTAAGTACTTCATAAAACAATTTCAATTACATAATACATGTATTGAAAGTTCCATATATAGTTACTAATGCATAGAATTCTTGATATGAATTTGAATATGACTCATAAAGTTTATCAAAAGAAAGATGTGCAATATAGGAAGAATTTGAAATGGGAAATTATCAAGGTAATTTACAATTTTGATCCAGAAAAATATTGCTTTCTGATTCACCAATAGAAGTGTTGTTCTAGTTTCTTCAGATTCTGCTACTTTATTTGATATGGTGTTATTTTTACAAATGCTCTTATTTTTACATATACCGATTACATCTTCTTCGGGTCAATATCATCAAGGGCATCCAAGGGCAATTGTTAATTGTTGTATGTGATATTCTTAGGTGTTTCTTCCTTCACTTCATAGGATGACCAGGAAATTATCAAGTGTCCTGTCACTTCTTTATTGTTTTTTTCTAGTATCACAATTTTTGTGTGGGGTATATATAAACCAGGCATTGTAGGAAATTGTGCAAACAATTTTTAAGAGTATTTGATCTTTGGAGTGAATAGGCCATTTTATTAGAAAATCAAAGAAAATCTAACTAAAATTCTAATTACATAAAGCAAGAAGAAACTAAGATAATTTATGCTAAAACTATGCAATATTAAAAAAAAATAATGATTTTAAACATGCAGATAAAAGTGATGAGTTTGCACTCACCAGTAACCCAACCAGCCATTCTAAGGTTCTTGCCTACCCATGTTGTCAAAAAAGCTTGCATTCTACTAATAATATGGTCATACAGTTATTTCTTGCATCTTCCATTTGTGACTGGTACCCCTAGATATATCCCCAGATCAATTATGAAACTAATGCATATAGATCTATTGATTCTTCATTTTATTCTAATTGATATGTTTTTATTCTTCACCATTCCACACAATTCTTGTCTGTATCAAAGTATAACATAGATTTTTCTCCTTGGAATATTAGTGCACTTGAGTGTGTCCTCTTTGAAGTTCCACTAAGACTGTCATCAGCTTTGAAGAGGTCTATCTTTATGGCCATCAAAGTTTGTGATCCTTTCTTTTTTCTCATTGAGTGCATAAGCTCATGTGCGAATATGATGCTATTTGTGATCTTGTAACCTTGAATAGAGCTATACCGGTAAGAAGAATCCATTCATGAATTCCATGTTTGAGTCTATTGACAGTGATTTTTGAGATCATTTTTCCTTTTACATTATTTAAAAATATGGGTCATGTATGGTTACAATTAGTTGGATTTAAGGTTTTAGGAATCAAAAACACTATAGAGTGTGTGATATTCTTAGGGATTAGTTCCCCAACAAAGGAACATGTTTTCATTTGAATACTGGACCTTTAACCTTCATCCAGTTCTTTTTGTCAAAATTGGTTTCCATGCCATGAGGTGATGTTGCCTTTATAGGAGACACCTCAATCAAAATATTGCATATCTCCTTTTTTATAACATGTGCTTCCAATAGTTGTACATTCATGTCAAGTAGGCTTTTGAGGCTACTAGTGTATCTTCTTTCTCTCTTCTGCATGTTTACTTCTATAGAGAGATTTTTAAAAAGGTTATGTGTTAGTCTTTTATTTCATCTTCCTCTTCAATACATTCACCTTCATTTTCTTTATCGTGTTATCGCATTTTGTCTTCTTTTTCATTGACAAAGCTTTGCTGAAATTTTGTATTGGTGTCCCATTGTTGGACCCAAACACATCTAAAATATCGTCTCCAATCATTATTATCAACTTTATGCAATTCTTGTTTTTATTTTAACATCTAGAAAGATTGACTAGACATGATTATTATCTCCTATGTTGAGTACATCTTTAAGATCATGCATTTCTTAATTTATAAATCAGATCAGTTGAGAATAAATAAGAATCATTTCATTGATTGACTGAGATCTTTCCCCTGCTATATGGACCACCAATACAACCAAAAAGAATCCCTTAAGGTAGAACACCCTAGGACACCTCATCTATTTCCGCTATGGGCATCACATAATAAATGTCTCCCCAACTCTGTTAAGCTAACTTACACAATCAGAGAAGCAATCAATTACTTTCTTAATAGATAAAGGAACAAAAATAGCAAGGAAGTTTAGATTTCTAATATTTTATAGGTGACAGCTACCTTTGTTCGTAATTGCATGCTATCTAGATCCAAACTCTGTTACGGATTGAATTTCTATCAAACTAATTTCCAGTCAGTTTTTGGTTCTGTTACAGATTGAATTTACAATAAACTAATTGAATCCATAAAAATCAAGTAGCTATTAAGTTAATTCATTCACTAGAAACACCCTTCCAATTCTTAAGTAGCTGCAACCTCTCTTGAGAAAGAGGTAACGAGAAGTTGTTGACCTCACTTCAGAAACCAGAAACAGGACGCATGTTTAAGGCTGCTTAATTCCAACTCGGCCACAGACTAATAAAGTCCCAAGCTCAGTTGCAGCCTGCCAAAATTGTTTTGGAAAAGGCCATGATGTTAATTTAAAAATAGTTGATCATATTTCTGCTATTTTTACTATTATTTACCAATATACCTACTGTTAAATTCTTATATTCTTACTGCTATCCACTATAACATGCTACTTTATATTAGACTTATTGATATATACCCATATTAATATTTATTGTTATATACGATATACATATTGTCATCAAGATATATTCAGTGCTGCTTGGGTTGCTGGTTACCCTTTGCTTCTTCTGTGATGGGTTTCTGTTTTCTGCTGGATAGTTCTCTGTATGCTGCTGAAGATCCTCTCGTGACTCTGTTATAGTGCTTAGTATGGTCTTGTTTGGCTTCATGGTTCTTGGTTTCTCTCTTCCTGATCAGCTGGAGGTGGTTTCTTGATTTCTGTTTGAGTGTTATAGGGATGGTTGAGCTTTTCTTTGATATCTTCTGTTCTGTTGGGTGCTCCCCTCTCACTGCTAAGTGATGGTTGAGCATTGCTCCCCTCTCACTTCAGTGATGGTTGAGTCTTGTGTTCCTTGTTGCTTCTTGTTCTGCTCTGTGATGGTTGAGCCTTGCTCCCCTCTCACCTCAGTTCTGCTTGGGTTGCTGGTTTACCCTTGCTTTTTCTATGATGGTGTTCGGTTTTCTGCTGGATTAGCTCTATGCAAGCTGTTGAAGTTCCTCTGGCGACTCTTTATAGTTCTTAGTATGGTCTTGTATGGTTACTTGGGTCTTGGTTGCTCTCTTCCTGATCAGTTGGGTTGGTTTTCTGAGGTGGTTGGTAATTACCTCCCTATTCATGATCTGTGATGGTCGAGTGTTGATGGTGCTTGTTGGCTGTTATACCTTGGTTCTGAGCGGGTTGTGATCTATCTCTCCCCTTTGGTGTGGTTGAGCTTGCTCCCCTCTCACTGCTATGCAGTGATGGTTGAGTCTGTGCCTTGCCTTAATTGGTTTGCTCCCCTCTCATAGATTTCTATCTGTGATGGTAGAGTTTTCTTTTCTCTTGTGCAACGTTTCTTCTGCTTGCTCTAGATGTTCATATAGTTGACTCTGGCGATCCTTTCTTGCTTCGAGGTGGTTGAGAGTTGCTCCCTCTTCATGGACTGTGATAGTGGAGTTTGCTGGCTTTTGTTGACTGTTACCTTTGGTTCTGAGATGGATTAGTTCTATTTCTCCCCTTTGCGTTTCTACCTGCTTGCTGCTGGTTGATCTTTGTGTTGACTTGGCGTGGACATGGGTTTCTTGGTTATTTTTGTGGGTATCTTCTATTGAGTTGCTGCTGTGCCTTCGGGTTCTTTGTCTCTACTGCAGTGCTCCCCTCTCATAGAAGACGGGCTTTTCTGCTCCTGCTTCTTCTTCTCAGTGAGGTTGCTGATGGATCCCTCTTTGCTCCCCTCTCACTGGATCAGTGATGGTTGAGTCTTACTGCTGTTTTGTCTCTCCCTGAAGATCATTGGGTTGTGGGAAGTTGGTTTCTTGTTATTCTTTTGTAATTATTTTCCTTTTTTTTGTTATCCTCAGTTTGAGAGTAGCAAGTTCTGTACATACACTATAATAAAACGGTAATTAACATCATAATAAAAGTGGGTAAGATAGACTACCTGATACAGAGTCCAAGGCCAAAAAGTCATAGTCTGAAACTACACCAACCTACAGAAAGATAAATTGTATTATAACACAATGCAAGGCAAAGTTGGTAAAATATTCGACCACAAAAGAGAGGAAAATCATAGACGAAAAGCAAAATGACATGTAGAGATTTATTAATTAAACAAAAGGTATGTTGTCTTCAATACTAAAATAGGAAAGGAGAATAAAATCTCAGCTCAAACAGTTCAGTTGCAAGTGTTTTTGTACTTTTGTTCTGATTGTCTAAATAAGCTTGGATTCTGAACAATATAAGAAGGAATCAGTAGTAATGATTAATTGTTTATATACTGGGCAAATTTCATTAAGGCGAACTATATGGGGGCAATGGCACACATCGTCTACCTCAAGGTTTTACTGCCTTTCATTTTACAGTTCATAAAAAGTTTGCATTTTTCTGTAGATTATTTATAGATATCTCTGCCTTGTAAACAATGAGCACCACGTTCATTGCAATTTTTTCAAATTCGAAATGACAAAACAAGTTTTATAGGACAGATCATTGAAAACAAAAGGGTCATCAGTTAGTTAATCACCAGTAATCAATTATTCATATTTCATACTAGTTGATTATACAGGTGATCTATATGGCCTGAGAGTTGCCTTCTGTGGTGAGTACAACAATAGATTCAGATATTACAGGTTGAGTTTGTCATTGATGTGCTACAAGGTAGATAGCATTATAGGTGACAATCGTGGCTGCTAGCTGCTAGCTGCTGTCAGTATCTAAATTGCTGTTCACATATTTTAGAAAACAAAATCAGTCTTTTAGTCATTAAGGTGACTAGAAATAAAATGTGGGGAGGGCCGAGAAGGTGGGTCACATGTTCATGTGAAAAATGTAGAAAGGATTGAGTGGCATGTTGACCGGTAGAGTAACGGAGTTAACAGTTTGGTAGAAATGAAAAATAATATACCCACAAGTGATATGGATGCAATTATCAGAACGTGGTGATAGATTTGTTAAGATAAGGAAATGTAATGTATTTCTCTGAAATTTACCCTATTTTTTATTGTTATAAGCTACCATGATATTGTCGCCAGTTGTCAAACACGAGTAGTTCCTGAGAGTTATTTCCAAAATAGCTTTGGGGTTTGATATATCTAAAAAATCTTTCGTGTGAGGCTGCAGTTTAACAAAGCTTCCTTTTGGAAGGGTGGCATTCTTCACTCTTACAAAATCCCCCTCTTGCAAGAGCAAGTTTTGCATCATCAAATATGGCATATAAACCACACCTTCTTCAGCAATAAACCATGCCTTTTTCACTCTTATAGCATTTTTGATTCTGTTTACACATACTTTTTATTAAGTTTTCTGGCTATTTATACCTTTCCATCCTCTTATTTGCTAACAAGTTCTCACAATTATTTGGATAACAAATTAATATTGATTTTGTATAGTGTCCAAAGCAGCCGAACAATACAGATTGCGGGTATTATGTGGTGAAGTATATGAAAGACATCTTTGATGCGAGAAATAGAAATATTCCTGAATGTGTAAGCTACTTAACATTATATTCTTTTAGTTTGTTGAAATTTCTAAATAAATTGAAAATATCACAATATGTTGATATATTTGTCATATGATTGCAGTATTATTCGAAGTATATTGGTCGTTGCTTCAACCAAGAAGAAATCGATGAGGTCCGAAACGAGTGGGCGACATGTGTTCTTGAGCACACATAAGATTATGTGACATGTGGGGGAGACATTTGTTCTTTACCATAGACCAATGTGTGAAACTTTTTTAATTAGTTTTCAGTTTGATTCTAGAGTGGATACTCAGTACTTTGTATTATTGAATCATTGTATGGATGATTTAATATTAATTAAATTTAGTACGAGTTTCTTTCAAGGTTTGATGGAAATTTTGTTCAACTATGTGTTTGTTTGTGAAATGAAAATGTATAATTGCATATTTATTATAATTTATTAATAATATGATTAATTTGATCAATACAATTGGTGCGATATATGACCTTTCAAACTCTAATCAAAGACAACAGTTAATAATATGTTGTAAAATGTATGATTCTACAACAAACAACACATGTTGTGTTATCCACACCTATTACAACAGGTTTGTGAGGAAAAAATACACCTATTACAACAAGTGTTTCTAGTGAACTACAACATGCATAACCTGTTGTATAAATTGTGTATACAACAACAGACACACACCATGTTGTCTAAACAATCTTACTACAACGGTTAAATGTATGGAAAGATAACATACTCCAACTGTTGTATAAATATGTATATTACAACAGGTGCACTGCATGTTGTAATAGACCTACCTATTACAACGGGTGTGTTTAGTGAAAGACAACATGCTTCGACTGTTGTATAATATATATTACAACGGGTGAATCACATGTAGTAAAAAATACCCCTATTACAACGGGTGTGTTTCTTGAAAGACAACGTCGTTCAACTGTTGTATAATATATATTACAACAGGTGCACCACATGTTGTGTAAAATACCCATATTACAACAGGCCATTCCTTAAAAGACAACATGGTTCAACTGTTGTATAAAATACATCTATTACAACATGTGATCACATGTTGTGTAAAGCACCCCCCCATAAGACCACGCAATCTAATACAACGGTTAACACCTTTTGTAAATTGAGAAAATGAACTATTGTAAAAAGCATTTTCTGTAGTAGTGATATGAGCTCAATATCACATATTGACTCACATGAGTATGGCCATGCATTTCTCAGTCTTTGTTATCAAATGACCATGATATCATACTCTTCTATGAGGGACAAATCCCATCTACATCACTCATAGTCATCCCCATGTGTCATAATACACCTGATTACCACCTTTATGGCAACATTTATTCAAGGTCATAATAAATGATGTCAAAGTATATCGAATGACATATGATGAGTGTAGTGCTTTTAGGTCTAAGAACAACAACCATCACCATCACTATGAGATATGATTATGAATACCTTTCTATGGTTTCCATGCATCACTCTCAAGGCGGGTTTGTCTGATTCACTGTTCTCTAACAAGTATCTATGTGTTTGGTTTGATATCACATATCATGACTTAATGAGATTATGTCATCAATGAGCACACACTCTAGTCTAAAGTGTTATTATTGTCTCTAAGCTTCCATAGTAACAACTGACTAGGGAATTAACAAGAATGTATATACTCTTAGCATCTGTATGATCTCATTGTTCAGGTCCTCAACCTAAAGACATACATCATTGACAAACATAATTCTTTAGACATTTATTATGTAACATCATTATCTCATAACCTGAATAAAAATTAATTGGAACATTTCCTTTATTATTAATCAAATTGTTTATAAGATATGCGATTTCAATCATCATATGATTGTCTCTCTGGGCATACATACCAACATTAGCATTTTTCGGCCCATTGAAATACATGTGTTACAGACCAGACATCTAAGAGATCTTTTTTGTCTTATATACATGTTCATATATATATATATATATATATACACACAGAGAGAGAGAGAGAGAGAGAGTCAGGCTAGTGTACACTCGAGTGTACTGGAGGCACCATACACCTCAGTCATTTTTGAAGATGCAGTAACTTTTTGAAAAATCTAAACTATTGATATTCTTAATTATCTTTAGAACATACTATATAATAAATTTTAGCTCATGTGGACACTTATAGGTCATTCATCTAAAGGAGGCAAAAATCATGCATTTCAAATTAGTTTTGTGCGTTGATTTTGTTGTCCTTGGATGAGTGACATACACTCATCCAAATGAGTTCAAATTTTGTATGTAGCCTTTTATTATTGTAATAATGAAGATCACTGGATCAGATTTTGGAAAAATAAGGTCTAGATAGGCAAACACCATTCGGGTGTACGACGTGATCTATACACTCGAGTCTCTCTCTCTCTCTCTATATATATATATATATATATATATATATACATAAGAGAGATAGTGTCTTTTTGCTATAGTAGAGGCTTATTCTTACATCATTGCTGAATGATGAAGTGTTGGAGAAGAAGATGGAGAGCAAGTACCAGTAGTTGGAGAAGTCAAAATTGAAAGGAAAATGATGACCACTTGGGCATAGTTTTTATTCCTTAGATCATAGGTCATCATGGTGCGACATGGATAAAGTTTGGTTGATCTTGGGTGGGTGACGACACCATTTTTTGTCCATATAACTTGCCAAATAGGATGCATAGATTATTTATTCTTTTTCTTTAGTTATCTCTTTAATAAAACTAGAACACCTGAGAAAATCAAGTTTATAAATCAAGTGCAGTCTATTATTCAACATTCACTTCTCGTGAAGAAGAAAGATCTAGGAGCCTCACTAGTACCTTGTTACTTAGTGGGACATCACATATGTCAGTCCCTACTTGATTTGGGATCTAGTATGAATTTGATGCCACATAGTGTCTATGTTGAGCTAGGGCTAGGAAAGCTATAGACAACAAATTGCACTCTCCAATTTGAAAGAGACAATCATGGAGCCACTACATACATGCACTTCAACATCATCTGTAGATAAGATTGGCCTTCCTAAGATAATAAAAATAATATTATCCTCTGCCTCCATATCATGAATAATAAAGTCTCTTGGGAACATCATTGTAATTTCTTTGTCTATCATCATGAATACACCTCCACTAAAAAAAACAAGCGAAGGATGTTGAAGACTTTTACTTTAAAGAGATATTTGATTACTTAAATGTTGAATGTGAACATCTTGAGAAATTATATGATCAATGGGACAAGGAACAACTATTGAATGCAAATGAGAAATCCCTTTACTTTAAGAAAGGACCCACAAAGTTCCTCAATAGATGACAAATTGAAGGAACTCCATGCTCAACTGAAAGCAATAAACTTAGTGCCTATAGGAGGCAATCCACGTAGGTTTGAGTTTTTTTGGTCATTCAAGCATTGATGTTTGGTTACACTTTTATATTTATACTTCAAAGAAACAGACAAACACATATCACAATTTTTTTTGGTTTTTAATCTGTCTTCAAACATGAATTAGCTTAAAGAATGATCCATGGAGTGGCTAACTCATTGAAGATCAAAGATGAGAAGAAGAAAAAAACTGAACTGAATTGAAAAAGCTATAGGAAAGAATCTTCCATGTCTGTTATCTCTATCTCCACCATGATAGTGGTGCCATCCATGAAAAAGGGTCATTATCCATAGAACGGTCATGGTGCCCTTGTCATGACCATTTGAGTGCCAATTAGATTTCCCACCACTTGAGTGCCAATTGGATTTCCCACCACTTGAGTGCCACTTGGATTTGTCACCACTTTTATTTACTAACACATATATAAAATATGTGGATCCTTAGACCTCTCTCTATATATTTATTTATACCCAAGTGGCATGTAGATTGAACATTCATAGGTTCCTGCACCTTCCATTGAAAATTGGGTATCTTAAAATTTGCTTATAATGTTTCAAACTGGAAATGAATGGTTGACATAAGCTTAGAATTCTCCTTTAAGACTAAGGCACATGTCAATAAGTCCATTGATGTTAAGTTGTGACATAATGGTGTGTCAGTGTTGGGTAGTTTATCTAATATTTATTTGTTTATTTCATTTCAAGATATTAACCACTCATTACAAGCTCCATGACATATATGTTTTGATGATTTAATATTTTCTTTTAGTATTGTTCTACGTTCTATAAAATCACAAAGCCTTGGGGTTGTCATAATTTGGTTAGATACAAGATTGAGTTTAGGTGTAGATCATTGTCAAATCATTCCCAAATAATAGTGATACTTTTAGGGGGTAGAAATGGTTGCTACCTATCCAAATTAATCTATGCAATGGAGTTAATTTGTCACCATCATATCCTTGTGATTTATGTAAGATAAATTTAACAAAACATTTTTACACCATTACTAAATGTGGAACAAGATTCAACCCTAATTAGTAATCTTGAAGTGTTTCAAATTTCAACCACATTAGACCATGATGGTCATTTTTTCCTGAGACCACTACTCATATGGTGCACAAATGTATTGTGAAAACATATACCTTTTGTAGAAAAAGTAAGACATGTTTGAGGGCTTAATATATATTAACAAAATCGATTCTTTTAACCAATTATCATTTTAGTAATAATAAAATCAAGTAGTTCATATTATTTCAGAATTGTACAAGGATAGGCACTGAGCATTGATATAGAAATATTTGCAATATGAATTTACACTAACTAGTTACTCTTTGTTAAAATATAATTTGTTGTTTACTACTAAAATAAAAAACTATGACTTACTAGGTCCAAATAAGTAATATTCTAAAATAGGTATTAGTTTACCTCCAAATAATATTTTCAAAGGTTATATTTGGTACATAGGGAGAATAATGACATTTTAGTTACTGAGTTAAGAAAAAGGAATACTATTTATTGAGAGTAATGATTAACATGGTCTATTTTTGTCTACAATAAAAGGATGGAAATGAAAGAAAAAGAGTTTCTTCTACTAATATGTTTCTTCATGAAATATTTGATATTATGGAGTTAATAATTTTCCTCTAACTATTTTATCTCTTTTTACATAAATATAACTCCCCTTAGGATTTTTTGTATGCCAAGAGAAAGGGAGAAGGGAAAGATAGGGGAGGTAGTCATAGTGGGGCCATCTTATCTAATTTTTCATCATTATCTATTTATTCGAATAATCCCTTTTGTATTCTCTCCCTATATTTAGCCATACTTCTAGACTCATTCATGCGATGTTTGGTGAGTGGTAAATGAAGGGGAGGGGAAGGGAAGTGACACTTATGATATTATTTTTGGTTAGCTTGGGTAATGGAAGGGAAGGAGAATATGAAAATAATGTAAATATAACAAATTATATGGCGGCATACGACACTGGTGTTATAAAAAATGGGACTATCTATTCTTTTTTATATTCATTGTGGCTATGCATATAGTTCCCTTCATATTTTTATATTTATAGCTAACTTTTCTCGGTGTATTTAAGTCACTTCCATAATTCATGACTTCCATTCACACTCTCCACATATCCTCCAGTTATCTATATATTCTTTACTTGTTATGTTTGTAAATTTAATGACTTCTAACGTTTTAAGTTAGAAAGTAAAATTCTAAACTTTTTAAGTTTACTTTCAAATTCTGCATAATTTTTTTTGGTTCCCTATTAATTCTTTTTTAGTTTTTTCTCTACATTTTCCACATTTTTTTCAAAGAATTCCAAACATTTCTTGTGTCCATCTAAGTACGTAGAATATATGTGACAAACTACATCTTTTCCGTTCTTAATAGTTGTGAGCTATACTAATTTTTGTTGTCCTATCATTTATATATCCTCTCCCACAATGTATATTTTCCTCCAACCTTTTTGATAGTATTCATGTTAAGTCTTTTCCCTTCTCTTTTCCAGCCCATCTTTTTGACTCACACCCGTGTGACTCACACCCACAATGACACAATCTAAATGTAAACCATCCACCCGTTTATTAGGTTTAGTGGCTCTCCTTTTAAATCTTTAACTTCTTTTATGTGAGAATAAATTATATGTGTTTCGTTGTATATACAAATTTATTGTATAGAATAACTTCTAAGTAATTAATCTGAATGCACATTATCAAGTATTTAACGAAGAAGATACACAACCAACAAATTTTTAACTAACAATGACTATACACCTTTGGTCAAATTATCATTGTAATTCAATAAAACAAGCATATATGCTAATGTCAACATAAATTTATAAATTGGACCTTTAATTAAAGCCAAAAAGAAACTTATTTTCCCCTTGTTAAGAAGTTCCATATATTTTACATTTAGGATTCATTTTGGATAGAATTTAATAATGATTTATTGAGAAAACTTTATTACGCTTCAAGTAATTTATAGCAACAATTTTGTAATGTATTAAATTAGACGAACATTTATGTTTCAAATGTTAAAAATAGAAACATTATGACTTTGGATTAAGTCCAATCTTTCGACATATGGTTATATGAAAAAAGACATGTGCATTATGATAAACTATACTCACCATTCATTTTATTCAAAAAAATTACAATTACACTACTTAATAATATCACTATTACATTGTACGTGTGGGAAAAACTAGAATTGGAGGGGTGGGGCGTGAAAATCTACATAAAGAAAGCAATTTTGTTCTCTCCTCATCTAGACCAGCCTTTAGTCTACCGTTTCACCCCACATCTTGGACATGTTACTTTCTACATGGGTTTCATTATACATAAAGATTTATGCTATAGAATAACTTTTAAAAACTTAGTCTGAATACAAATAATAAAATATTTAGTAGAGAAGATACAAAACAAAGACATTTTTAACTAACAATGATGGTCTAGTTTTGGTTAATGACATTGTAGTTCAATAAAACAATAAAAAATGGTAATGTCATCAACAATATATAAACTGAACTTTTCATCAAACTTCTAAAGAAATTTATTTTTTCTTGTTAAAATTTTTCATACAATTATATATCTAAGGTTCATTTGGGATAGAATGTAATGTCAAAAAACCTTAATCAAAAACTCTATATTTAGGATCAAGTCCAAAGCATCTACATATGGTTATCAAAAAAGGAAAAACACTGAAAAACTATAACTCACTATTTCTTTTATTTAGAAAGTTTACAACTACACTCTACTTAATGTGAAAATATTTTTTCCAACAAGCACCAAGGCTCGATATAATATTTGATGTCAAATGATAAACCATTCTTTTCTAGTTTTTTAACAAAGTTGCTTTCATTAAAAAATAATTAGCATTCATTCTATTTTAGGTACAAAAATCATAAAATGTTGTGACACATTATTTTTTTCCACTAGGAATTATACATGGCAAACCTACTTTAAAATATACTCATAGAATAAATTTAACAGTAATGACCGGATCATCTATTCTCAAATTTTTTGACTATTTAGTATATGTATCCTATTATATTGTTCGTGTATGTTCACGCATGAGCCAAATTCGAATTTTGGAAGACCGTGGGAGGGGGGGTCGAAACTCTACATAAAAAATAGTTGTGTTCTCCCACATCCTTCAGTCTACTGTTTCACCCCACATCTTGGACAGGTACCGCCTGCAACTGCTATTGTTGATGTCCCATGAATATCCCCCACGATCAGCGCGCATCCCGCTCATCTTCTTTCCGTTGTTCCCATCAGCTGCTACCGCCGTCGACGTCGGCTTGAGGTTGTGTCTGTACTCATCCGTGACTTGTTCAAAGGCGTCCACACTAAACATGAGGATGTTGATCTTGGGATTCATGAGATCCCTGACGTATGCGAACGCCAGCTGATCCTTAGGGTTGAATGCGTCCAGCTCATTGAAGAGTAGGCACGAGAAGTGGTTGGTCCTTGGCCCGTGCCGCCGAAGTATCAGGGCTGTATCCGGCACATCTACACATTTTGTGGTAGAAGATGTCTATTACACTTAATTGTAGGATTCAAAAGTGAAAAGTTTTGAAATTTTTGATTAGTGCCTTCTTAGTTTGATCATATATAACTCTCTAGATTTACCCAAATTTTCACAAAAAAATAATAATTAACTCTCTAAGTGAATAGATGTTGAACAGAGAGGTTGTTCTGTGGGCGGTGACTTTACGTCTGGTTAAACGAAAAATGAGTATTAATTTATCTGCATTCGAAGATGACTATTTCTTCATCTATTATAAAATCCGAGATGGATAATGGGGGTTGACTAATCATCCTGAATACAACATACCGTACTGATACACTCACCACTCGTATAAGGCAGCTTTTCTGCAGACCATGGCTGTAGGCCATTCCCGCAATACGTCTCCATCTGCATCCTCAACTCTTGGAGGTCACCCCACTTCTTACACCTAGATGTAGCCACGACTTCCTCCATGGTGTGCACGTTAAAGGGGTGCTTAGAGATGGCCATGTCAACTTCGTCTCCGTCGGCTAGCAAGAGAGAGTGAACTAGCAGTAGAGGGTCGACGGTGAGTTGGATCTTGGCGTCGACCCATACGCTGAATCTCGCATTGGGGAAGAGCCGGTGCGGGATGTGCTTGGGGATCACTCCGTTCATGGCCAGGTTTGTGTATGGTAGCCTGTCCCCGTCCAGGCGCACAAGCCTCCACACGCCGAGGTTGATGGGTCGAGGAGGGAATCTGGGTTGTTGTTGTTGGTGGTGGCTCGGGAGTATTTTATGATCCCGGAGGGAGTTGATGGTGGCGTCGTCGACGAACATGAAGAAGCAGACCACAACGAGCGTGTTGGGTCCTAAACCCATGGGTTGCCTGATCTTGTCGTGGTCGCCGAACAGGGCGGATAGCACGATGATGCCGTGGCAGTTCTCCATGGCCGCTTTGTCTGTCGTTTGAATTCATAGAGGGATGATATGGTCACATAACTAATTTTAAGTGGACGACGACTGCAAACTGTAGAGAAGTAGTTCTTTTGGGTACTGGAAATATTTGTTAATAAAGATTTTAGTAATAATTGGATTGTTCTTGTTTATATACCTCCATCAGAGATGGGAAATTCCTTGAGGAAACCGCATGGTATCGACGTTGGGCTGTTCCCTTGTTGCCGTTGGCGTCTTTCAAGGTCGAAGTAGGATTTCCTCAAGTCAGAGGAAAAGTTCCCACCGAAGGTTGCCGCACTTGCATCATTTGGTGCCATGTATATGATAGGAACGCCGTCTTCAGAAGGGGACGGAGTCACTACTGAAAAGGTGGGTCGGGATGGACGGTTGATAATTTACAAATCAGACGGCTGTACAGACTCGACGGTCGGACTCCTACAATATATTTTCCCGCATATTTCTTAGGGGCAAATCTGCAAAACTCGCACCAACATTTAGGAACGCATAAACCTAAACCCAACTACCGTTCATTAGCCGCCACGGCGTATTGCTGGAGTCCGACTTCCGTGTCCATCATCTTCTTCTGTTCCTCCAAGCTATGTGCTACCGGCGTGGAGCTTGCTTCTAGCCGTTCCTTCCTCCAGTGCCTTTGCTTCTAGCAGTTCCTTCCTCCGGCATGGAGCACCTCACGTTTTCAGCCTCCTTCCTCGACGTCGGCCTGTGTGCTTCGTCTCCTGGACGAACGGAGGTCCTCCTATGGTGCTTCCTGAAGGTAATCGGCACTGCCGACGATAGGTGGTACTGCTTCGCGCTTCCCGACGCTGCTAGGTGCAGGTAGAGGAAGCGAGGTAGAGGATAGTGGAAACATTGGTGATGGCGTCCCTACCAGGTACGATCCAGGTGATCTCAGAATCATGGATCCCGACTTCGTTCTTGACTCCGTTCTCTCTTCTTCTCTCACTTTTTCGTTTCTCATCTTCTCTCTATAGTCCGACTTCAGTGGCTTCACATTGGCCCTAGTGACGCCGCTCCCAGGAGGGGCACTCTGGTCTGGCTGGTGCCAGCCCCAAAATCAGAGGAGATGAAACTCAAGCACTGCAAACAACCGTAACGGTCCGGCGAAGTGAACAGCAGCAAGGGTCCAGCGAAGTCCGGTTCAGAGGCTACACATCGTGGTCCAAGTGACGAGTCGCCGCACTCTGCTCTTGCTGGTGGTGGCCCCAAAAATCAGAGGAGGTGGAGGTCAAGCACGCCGGAGGACAACAAGGGTCCTAAAAAGTAAACTACAGCGGCTACTTGAACAATATAGCACAGGTAAACACTTCCAAAATATATTTTATGGCTAATAGAATTTGATGTTCGTTTCTATTGACCTGAAAAAGGACACGATTTCCTACTTCTGTCCATCTTATTCTATGGAATCTTCTTAATCCACTTTCATTCATCTAATCCTTTCACAGCCATCTCTCGTTTTATCTATATGATATTCAATTTTTTATTTTGAAAATGCTCTACTCTTCTTGCATATACGAAAGACTGTTTTATGGAATAACATGTATGTTTCACTTATGTCAATGGCTACAACTCTTGTGATTTCCCCCATAGAACTCAACTTCGTAGTCTGTTATGGTGTAAATCACATGAACCTCAAATATGTAGTATCCAAGATTTTGTTGAAGTTATTTTATAATCATATCATTATACAATCATTATAACATAATTTTCATCATATTGAGATATATGCAATTCATGCTTTCTAAGATATCTATAAATACATATATACATTAGTGTATTTTATGAATTAAATGTATATTATGTTTTTCTTCGTTTCAAGGAATCATCAAGATGACAAGCAAGTTTATTCAAGATAAGAGTTGGATGTATAGCTGCAACTCAAAATTTGAAAGGTTACATGATGTGAAATTTTGTGAGGGTGTAGAGTTTTTCATAGAGTTTGCATTCAAAGACAGTTCAAACTCAGAAAAGTTATGCCCTTGTAAAACTTGTGAGAATAGCATTCATCAACATTCAGATGTTATTCGATATCATATCTTGTCTAATGGTTTTGTTGATCAATACATGAGATGGAAGTATCATGGAGAAATTCACTGTGAACCTAGATTTAGGAATGTGAACATCAATGAAAATATACATATGCTAAATCATTTGATGGGTAATTATGAGGAAGTTGACCAAATCATTGATTCAGGGAATGAAGATCAATCATTTAATGAGTGTGATACCAAAAATTTTGAAGAAGTGATGAATGATGCTTATACTCCTCTATATCATGGTTGTGGTGTCTCTAAGTTTGATTCTATACTAGATCTCTTGAAAATGAAATGCGATAACAAATGGAGTAAAAAGGGTGCATGTGATGTCTTGGATTTTGCTCATAAAATTCTTCCTTCTAATAATACACTCCCTAAAACTTGGTATGACTGTAAAAGGTTTATGAACACTATAGGTTTGAAATGTCAGAAGATTCATGCCTGCCCTAATGATTGCTTATTATATTTTGGGGAGAATGAAAACTTAAATGAATGTCCAAAGTGTTATAGTTCTAGATGGATATGTTCAGATGTAAAGAAGAAGAAGTCTATACCAGCTAAGATTCTTCATTATTTTCCATTGATACCAAGATTAAAAAGACTTTTTATGTGCACAGTTTCATCTAATCTTATGACTTGGCTCAAAAAGTCACCACAAAGTAAGGCAGGAGAAATGAGTCATCCTAGAGATTCTGAAGCATGGAGAGATTTTGATAATAAGCACCCAATATTTAGTAGTGAACCTCGTAATGTTCGTTTAGGATTGGCAGCTGATGGATTTAACCCTTTCAACATGACTAAGGGTAGTAATCATTCCATATGGCCAGTGATTTTGATGGTTTATAACTTGCCTCCATGGTTTGTTTTGGACCAATCTTATTTCATGTTGACTCTTTTGATTGACGGACCCAAAATGCCAAAAGAAATTGATATTTATTTGAGGCCTTTAATTGAAGAGTTGAAGTTGTTGTGGAGTAGTGGAGTAAAGGTATATGATTCTTCTACTGGTGAAACCTTCAATATGCATGCAACTTTGTTATGGACAATTAGTGATTTTCCAGCATATGCAATGTTATCTGGATGGAGTACAAAAGGGTATAAGGCATGTCCTATGTGTCATTCTTTTAGTGGATCCATTTACCTTCCTGTCAGTAGAAAGGTTGTATATTTGAGACACCGTCGCTTCTTACCTACTAATCATCCATGGCGTAAAGATATTAGGAATTTCAATGGTGACACTGAGTTCGATACTGCTCCAAAACCCTTGACTGGTGAAGAGGTGGAAAGTCTTTTGAATGATTATGATCCGATAAGTTTTGCAAAAAGTGGGTGGAAAAAGAAAAGTATTTTTTTTGAGCTTCCTTATTGGAAAACATTGTTGATTCGACATAACATGGATGTCATGCACATTGAAAAGAATGTTTGTGAAAATATTTTGGATTGGTTGTTGGAAAAAGAAGGGAAGATAAGAGATATCAATGCAAGGCTAGATTTGGAGAAACTCAAACTACGACATTCTTTGTGGCCTAAGTCAGTGAAAAGAAATAAAAAGTCAATTCTTCCACATGCCTTATACAACATGACAGATGATGAAAAAAAACTTTTCTCAAAGTCCTCAAAGATTTGAAGCTACCATACGGTTTTTCCTCAAATATTTCTAGTAAAGTACACATTTCTGATAAAAAGATTGGAGTCCTTAAAAGCCATGATTATCATGTTTTAATGCAACAACTTTTACTTCTAGCTTCAAGAACTACAGTATCTAAACCTGTTGTTGTGGCAATAAGTGAGTTGTCATCATTTTTCAGAGAACTTACTAAGAAAGTGATCGATGTTGGCAAGATGGAACAATTAGAGAAACAGATTTGTACAACTCTATGCAAGTTAGAAAAGGTCTTTCCACCTGCTTTCTTTGATGTAATGGTCCATCTAACCATTCATTTGGCTACTGAAGCAAAAATTGCAGGCTCTGTGTACTTTAGATGGATGTATCCAGTTGAACGATATTTATTTAGACTCAAAAGTTTCATTTGAAATAAAACTAGGCCAGAGGGTTCCATTGCTGAGGCTTATCTCATGGAAGAGGCAATCACCTTTTGTTCACGATACAAGAACAACAAGAATGTGAGGCTAGATTGTAGAAAAACATATGTAGAGGGACCAATTGGGATTGCTACTGAGCATTTTGTTTCTGAAGAGGAACTATACCAAGCACATCGATTTGTCTTATTCAATACAAATCAAATTCAACCTTATTTGAGGTAAATTTAAACAAATCATGGCTATTGTTCTTATATTCTAGGTAACAAGTACCATTTTACATTAATTTTAGCCTTGTTCCATGTAGGAAACATAAAAATATTCTGCAGAATCAAAATCCAAATTGGAGTGATATTCAAATTCAAAAAGAACAGCATGACAACTTTGTATATTGGTTTAAGGACTATGTAAGTCTCTTGATATACTTCAAAATATAATTTTATATTTTTCTAGTAAAACATTGAGTGTTTTTTTTCTCAGATTGCTACACTTGAGGTATCTAATGATTTTCCTGAAGATGTCAAACACTTGGCCCGTGGACCTAAACCTGGAGCATTTTCATATAAAGGGTATTTTACTAATGGGTATAAGTTCGAGGTTAAAGATAGAGAAAAAAATAGAGTGACACAAAATAGTGGAGTTGCAACTATTGGGCATGATGGTCAAGTATTTTATGGGTCACTAATAGACATCATACAAATTGCATATTCTAAAAAGATAGTTATGCATTTGTTTAAATGCACATGGTATGATTCAATATATGGGTGCCAAAAAGATGAATTCAATTTCACAATGGTTGATACAGTTCAAAGAAGTTTTCTAGATGAACCATTTATCTTTCCATCCCTTGCCCAACAAGTCTATTACTCAATTGATCCTGAGTTTCCAGAATGGAGTGTTGTTTGTCATTGGAGACCTAGGAATACATATGGTTGTTCAAACTATTCTAGTATCACTAAAGAGGATGACATGATTCTTAGAGATATCCATCATGCCAAATTCATTGGCCAAAATAATGAAAATGACAATTGTGACTCTTGGTGTAGATCTGATGTTCCAACTGATATGTTAGTAGATATAGTATTAATAGATAAAGCAAGAAAACGTTTAAAAAGAAAGACAATATAAGGTAATATTTTCTTTTTGATTTGTAGCTTGAATTTATACTTGCTTCCAAAAATCTTTACCCTACATTTTGTTTCCAGGATCATGCCTCATATTGGTAGAAGGACCAGAGCACTTGATGATATAATTTATCATGAGCATGCACATGAAGACAAAGACACTTCAGGTGGGGAACAAAATTCTTCTTTTGGCTTGGCTGAACCTTTGAGCAATCTTCCAGGTAAGAAATTTCTTTGAAGAAAAGATATTTCTTTGAATAAAATTCTTCTTTGCCTTGGCTGAACATTAGAACAAAATTCTTCTTTTTGCTTGGATCAACCTTCTAGAACTTATAATTATTTATCTCTCCAAAATAGGAATCAAGGCACCTTTGAAGAAAAAGATGAAAGAAAAGGTTCAAAATAACACCACACAGATTCATACTAAAGGTTTTGAAGATTTCATATCAAGTTCATCAAATCATTATAGTAATGTTGTAAACTCAAATATTGGGGTGTCACAACTTGGTTCAAGACCACCATCCTCTTTCTTTACATCTTCATTCAAGAGAAATGCTTCATCCCCACTTGATTCAAGGCCATCATGTGTATCCTTGCCTTCTCCAATGCAGCTTGAGGAGAGGGATAAATGCCATACATTGGGTGTGCATTTCTAGTTTTCATTGTCCACTTTCTAGTCTCATATATCTCAAATTATACAATAACACTTATGATTTATCTACTTCTACCACTAGATACTCTCCAAGAACCAATTGCAGATTTCCTCAAGTTTTTGGTCAAAGAGTATAAACTCTCACCTCAAGATGTAGCAACCCAGAAATTGCTAGACCAAATCTCACTTATTTCAAAAGGTGCACGTGGATCAAATAGTTTTCCATATCTTTCAGTTCCAAATGAAGGTGAGAATGTACATTATTCTTACTCATTTTTTGTTAAATTCAAACATCTTAATTTGTGAATTCATTTTCAAATTATAGATGCCTTAATGGAATCTAGAGAGAATATTTCCAGCTTCACATCTTTATTGAATTCTAGAAGGCTCCCAAATGAATTCTCTATAGATGGTAATCACTTTAATAGTTATATATGCATAATTCCTAGTATGTAATATATTGGTAAAATTCAGATCATGTTTTGTTGTATCGAATGTTTCACATTGTAGACAACTTTCTAGCCCATAAAAACTTGACGGAATTGAAATCGTTCATTGTAGACAATGAAGGTGTCCACATGGATTCTAGAAGGAACGTGTCTAGACTTCACACTATAAATCATTCTACAATGATACCGAATGATGGAATTGAAATTGGACATGGTTTGATATCAATTATGATTATTTTTTATGTATATAATTGTCAAATTCAGACCACATTTTCTTATAATGAATTGGTTGCATGTTGTAGGTAAATTTGTGGAACTTGGAAGTAATAATTCTGCCCTTAACACTCGAAATATTTCTGCCATGAACAACTCCTTGAGTTCTACAAGATCCCCAAACAATGATTCTCAAGGTGGTATGTCATTTACAAAGTCTTTTCTTGTGTAAATATTTTCTATTGAATATAATTTAGATGTTTTAGGATTTTTAATCCTTTCTTATATATCTTGTGGTTGTATATATGTGCTAATGAATGACGGTATTGAAAATGAACATGGTTTTCTATCCATTTTTATTGTCTCTTATGTAAATAATCGTCAAATTCAAAGCACCTTGTTGTAGGTAACTTTGTGGGACTTGGAGGGAATATTTCTACCCATAACACCTTGAATTCAGTAAGACCCCAAGATGAAAGTGTCCATATGGATTCTAGAAGGAGCACATCTAGCCTTAACACTCTAAATCATACTACAATATTACCGAATGAAGAAATTCAAAATGAACACGGTTTGTTATCAATTTTTATTGCTTCTTATGTATATATTGGCCAAATTAAGATCACATTTTGTTGTAAAGAATTCTTTTCATGTTGTAGGTGTCCCTGTAGATTCTAGAAGGAACATGCCTAGCCTTAACACTCGAAATATTTCTGCCATGAACAACTCCTTGAGTTCTATAAGACCCCTAAACAATGATTCTCAAGGTGGTATGTCATTTATTCTGTTTCTTGGATAAATGTTTGCTATGTAATATAATTTTGATGCGTCATGATTTTGAATCCTTTCTTATATATGTTGTGGCTGTATATCAAATTCAAAGAACATTGTTATTCTAATGAATTCTTTGGATGTTGTAGGTAACTTTGTGGGACTTGGAGGGAATATTTCTACCAATAACACCTTGAATTCTGTAAGACCCCAAGATGAAAGTGTCCCCATGGATTCTAGAAGGAACACATCTGGCCTTAACACTCTAAATCATACTACGATGTTACCGAATGAAGAAGTTGAAAATGAACATGGTTAGTTATCAATTTTTATTGCTTCTTATGTATGAATTGGTCAAATTCAGACCACATTGTAGAACTTGGATATAATAAGCTGCCCGTAACACATTGAATTTAGTACGATCTCAAGATGAAGATGTCCCCATGGATTCTAGAAGGAATGTGCCTAGCCTTAACACTCAGAATATTTCTACCATGAACAACTCCTTCAGTTCTACAAGACCCCCAAATAATGATTCTCAAGGTGGTATACCATTTATAAAGTCTTTTTCTTGGGTAAATGTTTGCTATTTCAGTGTCACAATCCATTTGTCTTTATTTGCCTTTCCAATAGAAACTTCGAGGGCCAATGTTCTAGGAGAATCTAGGAGACAAAATGCAAGAATGATTACACGCTCCACTGGTATGAAATTGTATTTATGATGACTTCATATTATATGAGAAATATGTATAATGCTAATTTGGCTTATATGTTTCTATAGATCGCAATGTATCATCTATACCAAAAAAAAGACATAGAGGAGTGGCAAAGTTGAGCACTTTACTACCACCATGAGGAAAATCGCATAAATGTTTGTTTAGTGATCGAGGAGCTCCAATTGGTGATGTGGGTAGGAACTTGAAAAATTATCTAGGGATTTGTGCAAAGAAGGGAATACATTTTCCATTACATAAAGAGTGGGGTGCAGATCATATTAAGGTTTTTGAATCAACTATGGATGATGTCATGGTATTGCATTGCAAATTTAATTATACAACTAATTTGAACTTAATTTAGTATGAAATGTTTCTAACACATATTTTTATAGGAGTTGTATGAATTTTACATGATTGATGGAGAGACCATTGCAAATATGCAAGATGTTGTATACTGGTGTTATGGTAATGTACAAAAAAAAGTTAGATCTTGGCGTAACATATTGAAAGATAAAAAGTCTACTTCAGAACATCCAGATCAAGATCGTCAAAGCTCTCCTGATCCAAGAGTGTCACTGAATGGGAATGGAAGAAATTATTAGAATATTGGAAGTGTGCTAAGAAACATGTGATATAAAATAATGTGTTATAGTAAATTTCTTATTTGTTTTATATAACTTATGCTTTTTAATATTTGTTTTATTCATAGGAAGAGTGCACTAGAAACAAGATCAATCGTAAAGGTCCGCGTCCCACACATAGAAAAGGAGCAAAATCATATTCTCGTTGTTATCATGAATGGGTAAATATCTATAAGTACTTTACAATTTAGGTTATCTTGATGGTACAATATTTGAATTTTTTATATTGATATCATTTTTTTGGTGATAGACTGAAAAGGGTGTTGTAGAAGCCGAATATCAAGCATATATCAAATATCATCAAGATGAAAAAGGTGAATTTTGGGATGACTACACAAAGAAAAAATGTGTAAGTTTATCAGAATATCACACTTCAACTTATTTGCAATTCATATATCGACACATAAGTGAAATATGTCTAACAACTACATGATGAGATTGCCTCAAAATGCGAACAACGACAACTTCAACGGTCAACAGACCATCAAGCCTTTACTCATGTGCTTGATGATGTACATGGAGAACACCATGGAGGCTATGAGAGGGGATATGGTATGGGAGCTTCTAGACAAAGGTGGAAGGTGTCTCATTTGCAATGTATCCAAATGAAAACTTATGTTAGTCAACAATTACGAATTAAGGAGTTGGAAGAAGAACTTGCATGTCTGAGAGAACAAATCGGACAGGTGGCAATTACCTAAATAGATTCAAATTTGTGATTTTTTTTGTCTAAAAAAGGTAGGCTTATTTTATAGGGAAATCGAGAAGGAGCATCTAATTCTCGCGAGCCCCGTACATCAAGCAGTAACAATGATATCCAGGTATATCTCAAACATTTAATATTAGCATATTTCATGACCACATTTAACTCAATGCATGATTGATTTTTGTAAAATTACAGCACCACTATTCTCCACAAAGCTCTCATGGCCTTTGTGGCCTCTAAATAATTATCTTCAGATGAAGTAAGTAAAGTGCTACTAGATCACAATTTGTTGATGTTGCTATTGTTACTATATCATTTTATGTTTTTGTCTCTTACAGATAATAAGACTGCCAGATTTTGTTGTTCTTAATGGTATATCCAATTGACTGGCTTTTTTGGATCAAGGATATGCATTACATTTTGTCTTGTTAAGGCTTCTGTTTGGTTTAAGAAGGAAAATTATTCGACACTGCTATATACTAGTAGATTTTGGTACAAAAAATTCAGTTGGACATTGGACTACAAAAGGAGATGTGATCACTACATGAAATTTTGCAGGTCTAATGATTTTTAATACCTTTTTCAAAGCAAATATTGATATACCAATTGCTAATGCAACTGAATATATATATTTCCCAGTAAGGTGGAGTACTTATTTTGGTTTAGTGGAATATGGATGGTGCTGGTTGAAGTTTTCCTTTCAACTTTTGAGGTATGACTCATTTTTTTGTTTTTTTATGACTACTAATATCAATATTTTCCCAATATTTTTTCTGTATACAATTAAATAAACTCAATCATGTGTCCTAAATTACTCAATTAGCATGTTTTTTGAGGTTTTATTCAAAAAGATGTCCTCAAAAGCATGCATAGATCCCTGGAATATGACTAGTAGTGTCTAATATTAAAATACAAAATATATTAAGTTTCCTTGTGTATCTAGATCCTACCAATGAATGCAATCTTGTGGAAATTCTCTCTATCATTAACACTAATTAGCAACAAAATCTCAATACAAAATTGTCTTAACACACAAAACTTAATAAGCTATCGTTTGTTGCATTTTTGTCCTTAGCAGCTTCGTTTATGATTTTGGTAGCCTCCTGCCATATCCTTTCTAAGCTGAAGACAAAGTCATCATACCTTTTGGTGCATCTGTGTTTCCATATTAACCAATATAGAATGGCAGGTACTACGACTCTTGTCCATCCAATATATGAGTTATTATGGGCAGCTCCCCAACAAAAATGCAGCACATCTATAATTGTATTAAAATTAGATGGTCTTTTATCTATACTGATACTGGTGGACTTCTCAACACTTCTGTTTATTGTATCTTCCTAACATGGGGTCTTTATCAGGAACATTTGGATAGGCTTGTTACTGATTGATCGCTGTTGTGATAGACATGTTGATGTTTTAGTCGCAGCCTTGTGGAGTTTCGTATAAAGGTAAGATTTAGGGGACATGATCGGCGTGAAGTCGTCACTCTGTGTGGTGTTATAGCTGATGCTACACAGGGTACAAAAATCATTTCAGACCAGTCGGGTTAAGCATCTCCCCATCCTTAATAGCAGTCAACTAACGTACTAGTTGGATATCAAATTGTACAATACTTGTTGCCTTTAGATCTAAGCAATTAGCACATGTCTTGTAGATATTGGGCATGTTGTATGTATATATTACTTTTCTAGTTTTACTTTTGACTGTTCGCTAGACAATTGTAGTTAGAAGTGACGCTCTTACTTGGCAAAGTATCACACTCATAGTCGATGTTCTTATTTGTACCTATTGCAGGGTTTCTTTAAATCTCTCATCTTCGAGACTTGTTGGTGATGATTGGCTACTATGAGTTTAATTTGACCTCGTTTGCAGTTTGATCTTTGCAACTTCAATCAGGTAGCATTATTCTCTATATACAAATCATTCATTTGATTGCAAGTTTATTAGGGATTCCTCTTTAGATCTCTATATCCAACTTACAACTGATTACTTGGTTGCTATCTTTCATCTTTACTTGTTGTAGTACTCATTTTGTTGCATTCTCAAAAGGAAGAAGGAATGGTTAACATCAAACCACAGGTAATCAAGTTTGGTTGTACTTATATTTGTATGCTACTCATTGTAGGTTCTGCTCATGCATATATCCATTCTGTTTTTGCACCAAGATTAACATTCATGTATGGGTTCTACTAGTAGATGCATATTACACTAACTTTTGCTTTACAAGTATTCTATTGTGTATGTTTATATTTAATGCCATATATATTGAAATTTTCCTATCAGTCAATCAACATAGTTGATAGGATGCCATGGTGTAGAAAACAGATGACCAAGAAAAACTGCCTCCAACTTTACAAGGTGAATCTTAGCGCTTATTTTCCTGGGCTTCTTAAGAAAACATATTTTCAGTTGATTTCTGCAAACCTGTACAGACATATCAGATTTTCAGTTGTTTGGCGAAGATTTTAGCCACTTTTTGTGTCATGCATTTTATCCTTGGTTGCCTTTTTATTTTCTCACCACTCCCAATAAAACTAGAGCATGCTCTATGGACCACCTCTTTACTTCTTTGCATGCTTACTCCATGCTTCTATCATTACAGATGCCCAAATCCCCACCTTGTCCTTATACGGAGTGACTCTCATTCCCAATAGATATCTGGTTGAACACTGGTTTCATTAACTTTTCCTTCTATATAACTCCAAACTTGGACTCCATGTCATCCTGTATAATGATATCCAATCTTCATCCGTACCTTGGCATCTATAAGTTAACCTCACAAGACCTTCCACATTCTCCAAGGAACTCATAGAAATCATCCCAGCCCCCCGTATTCATATCCATGTATATATTGAATCCCAACCATCATCCACCCTCTATGGTCTTTTTGACAACATTAATGTTGACACCCCATTTTTGATATGCATGAATTGGTTGTCTAATTCATACAAAACTATGACAAATGTCAAACAGAGTGATAAAAGTTGTCTAATTCATATCCATGTATATATCTGCGTCACTTTTGTATGAAAAAAGTTGTCTAGAGAAGTATTTGTTACATGAGATCCTCAGTGAAGAAGCTAAAATCCATGTTATGTGTCCCGATCTGTCACGATGGACATGCTCGTTTCTTTCCATGTCTCTGTCCACACCTGACACAGTGACAGCCCCAAGTGACTAACTCTCTACAACAGGATGACATTTAAATTCTCATGTTATTAGTCTTTTTGCCTCTTTCACTACAGCTGCACCACCTATTTTGGGCATGTCCTCCTTTCAAGGTTAAATACGCACGTGCCAGGGATGTTATCTCTAGGGAAGATGGAGTCTGTTGGTTATAGTCCAACGGATTTGGCCGTTTGGGGATCATGATTTCTTCAGGCGGTTGGGATAAATTTTAATCCAATTCTGTAGGGATTTATAGTATTACTACTCATACTCAAATCTGAGCTAAAAGAACAACTTGAGCTAAAATAACATGTGAAAGACCACGTGAAAATTTGCGAAATTATTCTTTGCCATATATTGGCATGCTTATGCTCTTTTTGGTTGTTTTGCAGTTCACAGAAGGTGCTCGTGTTGTGGAAATATCTTTTTCAAAGCTGACTCCAGAGCTGATATCCATGTGGATGAAAATTCCGAAGCATGATTCTTGTTGGATTCAGATTATAGTTTAGTACAGGAGACTATCATCTTATGTATGGCTCACTGAAAAACCAGCTGGGTGGAATATATATATATATATATATATATATGTAATGTCCATGAGTCGTTTCAGCTTATTTTTAGCATTGTGTTTAGGCGACTTTCATTGAGTCCTGGAATTTGTATTGAACAAGTGTCTACTGAATGTATGGATTTTGTCTGTATGTGATACATGTGTTAGCATTCTCTATGTTTCAAACACGATTTTGAAATTAAACATATTTGGGAGCATTTACAGCAGAAAGAAATGTAATCGTGTTATCATAATTGTTTATCAAAATGGATGTTGACATGAGCTATATATACTGAACCGATGACTACCTATTATGGATATATTATGCTACAGATGTAGAAGTGGGTCTCCTATTATGAATAGGTTCTGCTGTCAGATCTGAGTTGTATATTTCTATTTTTAATTTGAAAGGATCTAGCTTAGATTGGACGGCAGCTCTGGTCCATTCAGATCAAACCGTCCAACTCGGCAACAACTTTGACCGGGCCAGCGAGGACGAAGCTTCCTGTACGGTTATAATACAATGGACTGCCCTGTTCGTCCATGTTACTGTGGATTCAATGGGTCCATCCGTCAATGATGGCATTATTTCTACTAGTGAGTAGTGGAACCGTTCGAAGGTGGTGGCGCGTTTGTGAGGCTGCTTTTGCGGATTTCATCATAAGCCGATCCGTAATCTGCGCAGGGCCATCGTGAATGAGTCGTACGTGGTTGTATTACATCTTAGAGAAATGATCGACTAATACGGAAAACGTGTATATATCTATAGATCTTAGTCAAAACAAAAAGGAATGGAGTAGATACGGACGACCATCGGGGTATTGATTAGGGCGATCTATCAGTTTGATCGCATCGTACGGTGCATACCGGTGAAGAAGAGTGGGTTGTCACAGGATGATGATGCAGTAGGTAGTGCGTGCTTGTGGGGTCCATACCCGGCCAGGTATTGAAACAACGAATAAAATGTCGTCTTCTTCCCGGCGGCGGTCTTCACGGCATCAAAGGGCAAGAGGAGGCGCAGATCGCAAGCTTTCCGGGAGAATGAGGCATAGATGCAAAGGGAGACAGTGGTGAGGAGGTAGAGGATGGATATGGAGAGAAGCTTGGACTCGAATATTGGTGGCTTCTGCCATGTCACTGACACGGAAACACTTACCCTCATCAAGCGACGGAGGAACCTTCAGAATCCTCCCATCAAGGATACTGAAGCTATATCTTCTAGCTAGTATCCAAGGACTGCCGGCCAGCGGTGTCTATTGCAAGGCGGCCTCATTGTCGTGAGGGATGGAGGCCGACCGTTGTTATAATAATTAAAAGTGGTGTGCTTTTGATGGTTATTGATTGTTGTAGGGACTCGAATCATGTACAGATGACGATCATCATGCGAATCGACCTCGGAAAATGATGAGGCATAGAGTTGGGGGCAGTTTAGTTTAATCGCTGATCAAAGCCACACATGATGGGCGTACTATTCGGAACTGCATCGGGATCCATGGAGATGAGGGTGATGCGATATGGCCGGGCTGGGAACAACCTGGGATAGAGAGAGAGAGAGGTTTGACTGGCAGCGGTCTGGGGGATGGATCACAAGCGGCACATGCCGCACATCAGCCTCGCTTGTGGTATCGTTGGCCGAAATTGCTTTTTTCGTGCCTGGAATGGACCACGTCAGGCGAACGTGTAACTATTGCCGCGTGAATTGTAGTTGATTATCCCACACCTCACACTCGCATGCATTCAGTGAATTGTAGTTAATTATCCCACGAGAGAGAGAGTGAGAGAGAGATGAACTCAAATCATGCGCTTGACATTAAAATGGGATTTCAACGTGTAACGACCCGGTTGTTATTCAATCTCACATTGTTGATTTATATTTCGAGTCCTTCGAAATCTGACTAGTTGTATTCCATCTGGTTGTATTCCAACTATTGATGATCTTTGAGGGAGAGAGTTATGTTTTTCTTCTATTGTATTTTATGCAACGGTAACGCTGAATCAATACAAGATGTTATTTTAATATGTTTTCAAGACTAGCATTTCAAAAGTTGTTGTATATTATCAATTCCTTTCCACTAACCCAGGCAGAATAAAGGATATTCTGGTGTGTAAGACCAAGACGGATGCAAATTCTCACCATTCGCATTATCATATTTGGAAATGTAAGAAACAAGCTATATTTGATAACATGAGCCTTGCATAAGTAGAGTGTGGTACAACACTCTTTTCTACCGTTTACTTCTCTTGTATCGTTTGTTAATTTTGATTTTAATATTTACATACATTTTTCCTTACTTCCTTTCATGTAAATAAACTCGTGGAACGCAATGTTTCAACCTCATCTCACAATAACTGCCAATCATGAGATTAGGAAATTAATTGAAGATTAAATATAAAATTAAATATCATTCTTAATTTTTTTCCAATATCAAATGCTTGGGTTTCTCACACTCAATGACATGAATTGACTTTATACAAGAGAGAGAGAGAGAGAGAGAGAGAGAGAGAGAGAGAGAATCAGGCTAGAATACACGAGTGTATTCGGAGCAGAATACACTCAAATATTTTTTCATGATGCAATATTTTTTTTCAAAAATCTAATCCGTTGACCTTCTTAAACATATTGTGAATAGATCATATAAAAAATTTGAGCACATATGGACATTTATAGGTCATGTGCGTCAATTTTGTTGTCTTTGGATTCGACTTCACTCATCCAAATGGACTCAAAATTTGTATATAGCCTAACTATAGTATGGCTGTGAAGATCAATGGTTTACATTTTGCAAAGAAATAGTCTTGATATACAAATACTTGAGTGTATTCGTGCGATCTGTACACTTGAGTGTATTCTAGTCTGACTCTGTGTGTGTGTGTGTATATATATATATATATATGTATATATATTCACTGCCCACGTGGGTAACTAACTTTCGTTACACACTAATATATATATATATATATATATATATATAAATATAAATATAAATATAAATATAAATAAATAAAAAATAAATATATATATACATATATATAGATACATATATATATATATATATCTCTGTGTGTGTGTGTATACACACATATACATATATATATGTATATATATTTATGTATATATATACATATCCATATATATATATGTATATATATGTATATATATATTTATTTATTTATTTATGTGTTTGGTTTGATATCTCCATGACTAACGAGATTATGGCATCAACCAACACCACAATATAGTCTTGTGTGTCATTGTTGTCTATCTACCTTCCATAATGACATCCGACTAGGGACATAATAAGAATGTACAAACTCTTAGCATCTGTATGATCTCATCGTTCCGGTCCTTAACCTGAAAGCATACGTCATTGAGTATTGTCATTCTCTAGACATTCAATATGTTCTATCATAATCTCATATGACTGAACCAGAAAGAATTGGAAGCTTGCCTTTGATCTTTATCAAATCAATCTTAATGTATCCAACCAATAATCCCATGATTAGCTCTCAGGGCATGCATACCAACACTTTTCATGTGGAAACCCGATGCCACATGAGCGATATAAATCAAAACAAAGCACACAGTCAACATGTAAACAACCATATTACCAAAATAATGGGTAAATTAAAACTGATCATATGTAGCCATCACTATGCGGAAACATATTACATCAAGGTTCACAACCTGTAACATATCACATGCCTTATCATGTCTATACATCTGTACAATGGCCATCTACCACACACATTTTACAAAAGATTTGTTCACATATACAAACCACATATACAAGCCTTATGCACAACTAAGGAATACTGCCCAAAAATAGTATCGATGTACATATCATCTACAAAACACTTCCCTCCCACACTTGAGAGTAAAAGGACGACTCAAAGGACTCTACTACAAGACTAGAAACTTTCCAACCTTTTGTGTCTACTGATCTCTGAGCTGTTCCTCCTCAACAACACGATCCTACTCCCAACATTAAAAACTACCTAAAAAGATGTGGCAAACCACAAGGGTGAGACCTATGTCCCAACGAGAGATATAACTCTCAACCAACGAGTATAGCTACAACAGGATATGACATTACTAAGAAGTATGAACAAATTCAATTAAATGATTATTTAAACTAAGTACATAGGTCAGGTAGATGAAACAACTCTAGTAGATAAGTAGATCATCATATTCTTTTAGAAGGAATATGGAGAACATGTATAATAGTTGATTTATCTTACCACATTATATAATAAATAAACATTAACAAAAGCAAGGCAATGGTAACATCCAATGAGAATTGTTTTAACCCTAAGTAGATATACTACACAGCTATGTTACATATTTTATTAACGCCTTGAGGATTTGAGGTGTACCACCCAAATCCAACTGACCACTGCTAAATAGAAATCAGTACCATACAAGATATAGGAAGAGATACATTCCAAGATCTTCTCCGCACTACTCGATCAGTACGAGTCTGCACTGTAGTGACACATCGGTCAAATTGCATCAATCACATATAATCAAGATGAAAACACCTATCTCGCCTTGGTACAAGTCACAAATCTAGAAACCAAGGTACACAAACCCAATCATCGAGGCACAACCACAATTGTCCTCTAAATCACATCATATTATATATAATAACCGATACACGACTACAAATATTCTGAAACTGAGGGCTAGGTATGGATACAACCATCCTCCCTAAACACTTGGGATCTAGATGACAAGGATGTACTCTCCAAGCACCCCACATACTCAATAGTATGCACTCTAGATTTCCCTTAGGAATACTCATTTCACCATCCGATAAATTCTGACATTGGAATGGATCTAAGGCCAAGAAAACTACATGATTAAGGATCCACTTGATTAATTAAAATCGATTGGATGTCTTTTAACTACATCAATCAAGTTACAAGCAACCCAAAATTGATTCTACAAAGAATAGGTAGAGTGAAAATTCAGAACATATAAAATGTATAAGGTATAAAGCTAATCACACATTATACTATCTCACTGTCATGCATGCCATCATTATTGTCACTTCACCATGGGGTATCATTCCCTTATCATATCACTAGATGATATCACCTCAATTAGAGAAAAAAGCCATTTCCAAGGTCATAAGACCATTCACATAGTTCCCTATAAGAACATCATTATATCTCCATGCCTCATCAAGGCTCATAATCACCACACATGTATCTCATAAATTATGCTCATTCAATTAGAAAATTAGGGTAACAACATTAGGAGAGATAAAGAACTTAATAAACATGCTAATTACTCAAGCAAGATAACCATTAACACTATGTACTCAAATTAGGGTTAGGTTTCAACATTGTAATTGAATTAGGGTTTCAGAACAACAATTAACATTAAAACCTAGATATCATTAGCTCCAACATTCTTGGAACATATAAGGTCAACTGTAATCATCATGAGAAGCAACTCAAAGCTAACACACATTCAGAGATTATCATCGACCGAAGGAAAACCTAGGTCTCATACTTATGAGACCGAAGAGAAATAAAGCCAACATGATAGAAGAGAAATCATCACCCTAGAGATCGAAGAGAAAGGGCCACACCTTCGTCCGAAGAGATTAGGTCAAAGAAAAACCTTGCAATTGAGGACAACCACACACTCTCATCGACGAAAGAGAAGTTCAACCATCAACATTCTCAAGAATCCAAACCTTGCAACCAAAGAAAAACATGGTCATCTCTTTGACCACACAAAGAATCCATCCTTAGCAACCCAAGGGGCATCCAAAACTCAACGACCGCACAAGGCACCACTTGAGTCCATCAAGAGAGAAAAACATTTCAATCACAAGATCAACAAGCTGATTAACACCATAAAACTAGAACCAATCAAGGAGTGAGGTGCATCAAGGAAAACATCATCCAAAATGCTAAAATTTGATCATCAACATAGAGGAAAACTAAAACATGATTCAAGGAAGAGAGAACCAACATTTCAATCATCAAAAGTATCCTAAACCTCAATCATCAAGAAAAAAATAGAACTATGATCACGAGGAGAAAACAATCATTTACATGTGCATGTAAGAACCAACATCTCTACCATCAACAAGATTTTGGGTACAAGAATTAGCGTTCAAGTAAAATAGTTGATTTATAAACAATCAACACATAACATAAACCCTAGCACAATATATCATCACCACACTATTAGGAACCACATTTTAGAGGTAGATTACTTGCATGAAAGATTAAGTGCAACAATAATCCAGGAGAAAGTCATAGAACTCACCTTGATTGTAGAGAACAACTCTAAAAGAAAGACGCTCCAAGGGAAGAGAGGAAAACCACAACTTGATCACCAATTCAGGACCAAGCTAGCATCACCTCAAGGAGGGAAACAAAACAATAGGTTAAAGGTACACAAGGAAGAAGGAAAATCCTAGGCCAAAAAGACAATAAGAAAGAGGAGTTCTTCATCTCAACTTGAGCACTACCATGAAAAACCATGGATTGGGTCCCTCAAGAAGCACCACCATGAAGAACCATGGCTTTGACCAAGAGGAAGAAGAGAGGGGTAGGGTTGCAAGAGAACAAAACTTAGAAGGATAGGCCAGTTACCAAGATCAAGGAGCACAGGAGGATCACCAAAGACGAGTTGTTCCAACCCAATTTCTACACATGCAAAGGTTTGACCACCTTGCTCCAAGGTTGATCTCTCCTTCTCCACCAAGAACACAAAGGACGAGCTATAAAGAGAAGAGAGAAAGAAGGGAGGGTAAAAAGATCACTTGCATGCAAAGAGAGGGGTATATGTACCCAAGGATAGGAGAGAGGTGAGAGAGGGTTAGGTGTCATGCCACATGTGACACTTGTCCACCATATAACATCCATGCAAGCACTAATATCATGCATGAAACAAAGGTCATTAAAACCTAAGAAAGCCATCAAACTACTTGTCTATGAAAACCCATAGATCGCATGGATTCTCTGTGACCAGAACACACCAAAACCAATCGGTTGCATATCACCCAAAATCCTAAATCTTCATCAACCAAAGAGAGAGGGAAACGATTCTTCAACCACATAGAACACATGGCACACTTCACAACCTCTTCTACCACAGAGAAACGATTAGGAAACATCAAGGTGGTCGCTGAAAACTAAAAATCCCAATGATTAACACACATGGTCAACACCAAATTGGAGCATTCAAGCAAGCTGTAGAAACATCAAAACTCAAGCTGTCACCACATCTCTACTCGTCAAACCAAGGTACCACAATCCACCCAAGGGCACCACTCTCTCCAACATGAAGCCAAAACATGTGAGGCACAACAAGCATGTGACAAATTGCAAGATAAACCCTAAACATATGTAAATTGCAACTAGGTCCAAACAAGCACATATATGCGTACCTAGCTCAAACATCAACCAAATTGGACCAGACTGAAAACATAAGCATGCCACATGTTATTAAAGAAAATCACATGATTAGATCAAGTTTTAAAGCATCTTATTACGATAAGAAAGCAAGATCAAGCATAAGGCTAGGTTAGGGGCCTTACAAGGGTGAGACATAACATTGCATACATGATAGATCCAATTGCATTCACATATGGAATCGTACTCACGCACTCCCTTTATTCATAAGAATTGGGACATTGAGGTCTAGATATACGTACAACATGAGACATGGATAAGTTTCCTCTCTTTGAGTTCCCCACTCTAAACCTTTTTAGCACTTTGTCAATGTATGTGCTCTGAGTTAGGCCAAGAATCCTTCTATATCTATCTCTATAGATATTTATTCCTAAGATATAGGATGCTTCACCTAAGTCTTTCATAGAAAATGTATTTCCTATCCAGGTTTTTACCATATTTTAAAGGAATCTCATTCCACATCAATAGTAAGTCATCCACATACAATATGAGGAATACAATCATGCTCCTATTACCTCTTGTAAACACGTGGTTCATCTTCATTTTGATTAAAGCTAAACTCTTTGACTATTTTGTCAATTTAAAGATTCTAGCTCTGATATGCTTGCTTCAATCCATAAATTGACCTTGGTAGATTGTATACTTTGTTTGCATCCTTTCAATTTACAAAACCCTTAGGTTGTGTCATGTACACATCCTCAAGAATATTATCATTAAGGAATTTAGTTTTAACACCCATATACCAAATCTCATAGTCATGGCAAGGTAGAATGGAAAGCATGATCTTGATGGACTTAACATTGGCATCTGGAGAAAAAGGTTTCATCATAGTAAACACCTTGAACTTGTCTGAAATCCTTTGCAACCAATTGACCTTTGTAAGTTTGTACATTACCATCCATGTTAGTCTTCTTCTTGAAGACCCACTTGCACCCTATGGATTTTACCCATTCAGGTGGATCAAACAAGGTCCATACCTTGTTGGTGTACATGGAATCCATCTCAGATCTCATGGCCTCAAGCCATTTATCAGATTTTGGTCCCTTCACAGCTTCTAGGAAGGTAGTTGGCTCATCATCAATGACTGACTCATTGCTTTCTTGAGTCACAAGATAACCGAATCTATCTGGCTCAAGGAGTGTCCTAGTAGATATGTGGGGTTCATATGTTACTTGAGAAATTTATATTCCACAATAGTTTGTGACTCTCTATGTTCTTCTTGTACCTATCTATAGGTTCAATGCTTTCTTGTTGGTTTCAAACTTGTTCGAGTTCTACTTTCCTCCCACAGATTCCTTTAGAAATGAATTCCTTTTCTAGGAATACAACATATGTGGCAACAAATACTTTGTTGTCAGACAGAGTATAAAAGTAACATCCTATGGTTTCCCTAGGATATCTAACAAAATACCACTTCAATTTGGGGTCCAAGATTTTTAGGAAACTGCTTTCTCACATAAGCTTCACAACTACAAATATTCATAACAAACACATTGGGGCGCTTTCCATACCATATCTCATATTGTGTCTTTTGAATCAATTTATATGGTAACCATTTAGACGGTAAATGGTTTAGTGTAAAAGTGGTGGTTTCTAGAGCATAAATCCAGAAGGAAGTCAGATAATCAGAAAAACTCATCATTAATCTCACCGTATCTAGCAATGTATAATTCCTTCTTTCTGATACACCATTATATTGTGGTGTTCCAGGCAGAGTCCATTATGATACAATACCACAGTCTCATAGAAGGAACTCAAACTCTTAACTTAAGTATTCTCCATGTGATGACCTGAAATTTGAGGATTATGATACCCAACACCGTATTTGAAGTTCATTAATTTTCTTTTTGGTTGATCACAATTTGAGGTTACTTATATCTAAAAATGATGCAATCGACTCAAACATATGATAGTCATCCCATCAAATGATCAAGAACCAATAGTCGGGGTCATTATGTCCACGGAAACAATGAATGTGATATATTTATCAGACTTGAGCGCCATTGGATTAACCATACATTTAGCAATTTACATAGAGGTAAATGTTTGAATAATGATCCCTAGGATGTATTGTGGTCATATAAGTTTACAAATACAGTTCAAATGACAATTATATGAAACTTTACTACACCCTAGATCTGATGTTTTTTTGAGAAACTTTTTAGCAGTACAAACTTTGGTTTTTGATTTGAAATAAGTAGACATAAGTTTCATACATCCCAATGTCACATGACATGCTTGTGGTTGCTATATTAACGCAAACTGTAGTCCATGGATAAAGGGTGCGAGACACATCCTAGGTCACCCCTAACCCCCGGAAAGGGTGGAACAGAACTAGATGAGGTGTCTTTAGATCCGATGAGGCAGGATAAGAGAATCTCGTTGGTGAAACCATGATCTGTGCAACACTCTAACATATGCCCTCTTCACTTGACGTTGAAGACCCAGGTGTCCAGAGACCACAGTTCCCACCTTCACCATCCTCTCTCACGAATCCTGGATATGATGCCATGGTGTTATCATATTCAAGGATGACTGTCTTAGAGCCTTGGTTCGTCCCTCCTACTCCCTCTGTATCCTATTGTGACGCAGCCATGGAAAAATCATTGCAGATGATAACCTTTCCTAGTATACCAGGTTGTATCATCATCTTCCTTGGTATGGCAGGATTCTACTTTCTTTCTGGCAATGTGTCGGGCAGTAGATAGACAAGGCGAGTAATGGGGAGCTCGAACCGTTAGCAATGGTGGATAGCAATGGAGGGGGAATGAGGAGTAGGCGCATGGAGGATCTCAGATGGACTTTGATCCTTAGAGTCGAAGCTAGAGATGCAGAGATCAAACCAGCCTCCTTCTCATTGTCTGCAGTAGGCTACTTGCTATATCTCTCTCTCTGCCCTGGGATCCAAGTGTTGCGAAGCTTTCTAGAGTTTCAGATGGGCACGAGGAGGATAAGAGGCACTTTGCCTCTTCTCTCCACCGCAACCAGACCGAGACGACGGCGATCTCACCGAGAACGGGATCCGCAGCCAAAACCCAAGGGTCGTGTTTCTACGGAGGTCAGGGGTGAGACTCCAAATGTGATTGTGGCTTTAGGTGCAGATGAGGAGCATCGTTGTGCCATCACCCGCATGCTGGAGTCAAGCTTCACGATGGTGGCGCTCGTATAGATCTCGGGAAGGTTCGAGTTCACGTGAAATAGAGAAAGAAAAAGGGGGATGTCAGAGACGGGTCCTGAGGTAGTGAACCAGCAAGAAAACCCCTAAACCCACTAGTGAACCAGACCAGATCAACCAAAGAACTGGCCGCAGCAAGCAGAGGAGATGTGCCAACCTTAGTGGCCACGTGGCGCGATCCAATTGGTCGCTTAAGGTAAATATCCCAAAAATGCTTAGTTCTTGTATAATTCATAGCAATTGACACGATGATTAGAAAAATACATATAATATACCAAAATTCTCAGAAAAATGCGTAGAACATAGTAGAATGATAATAACATGCTTTTGATGCATTAATAATAGTGATATCATATAAGATGTGAAATGCTCATATGATGGATAATAAATATCAAATGATATTCTAAAATTATGGTAACATGTCAGTAAGTCTATATTCATGTTTATAATGCATATGATGCCAGTTATGGTCATGTTGATGTACGAAATCATGTAATTTGCTTAATATGGCTAATTAGGGCTAATAACATTAAATATAATGCAATTAATGCATACATGCTCAATAAATGATGAAATTCACATAACATTCTCATATCTGTAACTGAAAGATAATATGTGAATATGAGACTAGTTTTGTACACGAAATTCATGTTGTAAGAAGATGAACCTTGTACATGGGTTGTAACCCTAAATTGAATAATGTATATAAACTAGGGTTAATATGTGCACAAAAAGGATATGGGACCTAATATTCAGATAATGAATCATAATCTGGAAAATGAGATCAGTAAGATAAATATAAGGCAATAATGCAAGTAAACGTTGGAATATCCTAATGAGATAATATAAACCCTAATGAACACGACTAGGGTTAAGATGATGAGAATCCGATGATAGTATGTGGTCTTGTCTTAATCAGGTGATGACCAGACTTCTAGATGATGAAGGATAAGTTAGAAATCTCTGAACTCGGGTACGTGGGTTTTATTTAAGTATATGACTATGGTTTTCTTGCTTTCAATCATGATATATATGTATGCTCTCTTCTATTTGCAAATATTGGATGTAGTAGCACTATATAGTATTTGATGTTTTATCACTTGTAAACATAAATGATAAGTAGATGCTTTGTAGTTATTTAAGGTGTTCATTATCCCCCTTACGAGGGAATGGATTAATGTTGGGTAGTACACCTCCCTAGAGCACACGGTATACGGGAAGTTTCCCTAGAGTACTTGGTATACGGGGATGGGCCCAATATTTATGTTTTGGTACTAGTCCACCTTGATAATGCAATTCATCTAGGAAAATGACTTAAATTGGTGTATTTCGCTTAATAAAGAAGTGTTTTCTATGATTTTATTTCCTTCTACAAATTTTTTTCAAAATTATGAAATCCATAAATATATGTATCTTTCTGCCCATGTACACAACACCTTGTGTGTTGATTTGTTGTTTCACGTATGTTTTAGGTTCAGAGATAGCATGGGAGAAAAAGTACAGGATGTGAACAAGTTGTACAGGTTGTACCTATTGTGTAGATCCTAGTTTAGCATACATGTTCTTAGACTGTAGAATCTTCATTCAATATGTAATTGTAAATCATTGTGTAATAATTCATGTTGTATAAATATACATGTTGAATGTTGAGAATTGTTATGGTTGTATGTTCATGTATGTGTATTATGCTTCCGCATCGCTCTCTGATATAATTGCTAATGTTTTCGAATTTTGTCTTCTCATCTCCATGGGGTTTTGAGAAGGTGAAAATTTGGGGACGTCACAGTTGGTATCAGAGCATGAACAATAGCTACACCTAACAATTGCTCACCATGATACATAAAACTAAACTTCACCTTTCACTTAAAACCCTAGAAACTTAGTAAGTTGTTCTATAGGAATAAGGTTTGACCTAGCCTCTAGGTTAGAACCTAGATGTTCGAGAACTAGGCTTAGACAAGTGTATGAGACCCTTTCCATATAGAGCTCATATGTATGGGGTAGCTACACTAGTCTACATCTCCACTACTACAGAAATAGCGTTCAATGTCGCTTTTCTGGGCGTCGGTTATTAAGGAAAACCGACGCCTATAATATTAGGCATCGGTTATGTAGGAAAACTGATGTCTATATTCAAAGACCAGCCAGACACGGTTATCGCTTTGTATTCAGCATCGGCTGACTATAACCGACCGACGCCTAAAAGTGCCCGCGAAATCCAATTTTTGGAAGAAAAAAATTTGGGCCACATACAGCGTCGGTTTTTAACTATTAACCGAAGCCTATTTAAAATGAAAATTTGCACGAAAAGTTCCACTTTAGGTGTCGGTTATCCTTGGATAACCGACGCTGATAATGGTTCCCACCAAATAATATAGGGTAAAAGTTTTCTATTTGGGCGTCGGTGTTTTACTATTAACCGACGCTAAAGCATAATAGGCGTCGGTTGTGTAGATAACCGACGTCGTTGATCAACTTAATAGACCTGATACCCAGCTCTTCCCCCTTTCTTCCTATTTCATCGCAACTTCTCTTTTGTACTGCTGCTCGCCGCCGTTCTCCCAAAATCACCCATCATCGGTTGCTGCTGCTCGCCGCCGCTGCTCTGGTTCTCTTCTGCTCACCGGCGCCACTGCCCGCCGCGCGCCGCTGCTGCTTCTTCTCCTGGTGCTTCTCCGGTCGGCGCCTGCTGCTTCTCCGACTGTCAGTTGCTTCTGCCTGCCGCCCGCCCCCGATCGTTTGTTGATGTCGCTGCCACTGCTGCTCTAGCTCCTCCACATGCTGCTGCCGCCGGCGGTCCTCTCCACACTAGCTCCAGGTAGCGCTACCTCTCCTTCTCCCTAGCTATTTACCAACATGCAACAGGCACGACCATGGATGTGTTGGCCTACCATGGCCGTGCTGTCCAGCACGGCCATGGTAGGCCAACACAGCCACGGCCGTGCTTGCTGTTGGTAAGGATATGAACAAATTTTCATGTAATGTTTTATGTAAATCCTAGGATATGAATAAATTTTTTGCTTACATATATTCGTGCTTCTAATCCTAATGTTTGACTTAATTCAGTAAATTTTGATGCATGTTGAAATAAGATTTAAACTTGTAAATTCTAGCATCCTAATTTGATTTGATTAAACCTAACATTGATGAAACCCTAACATCAATTGTGATGAAACCCTAACATTAATTGTGATGAAACTCTAACATGTACATATCTATTATTGTGTTTGTTGGCCTAGAAACTCATCCAAGATTGACTCATTAGGAGTAAATCTTGGATAGTCCCCGGTTTGGGACTGTTCTTGAACACCTAATCTCACTTAGGATGTAAGTGTATAATGTGTATTCGGTTTTCGAGAAAATTTCGGTAGCATTTCCCCGTTTGTTCTCTAAGTACATATGTACTTAGAGAACAGCGGGGAAATTCTACCGAAATTTTCTTGAAAACCCAATACACATTATACACTTACTAGTGAGATTAGGTGTTCAAGGATGGGATAGGTGGTACACATTTATTATATATAAGAATGACATCACATTATACACTTAGGATGTAAGTGTATACCCTAATCTTTTCCTAATATATACTTGTTTCCTAATATATACTTGTTTTCTCTGATCATAGAATGGATAGATCATGGATGTCCAATCGTAATCATTGCACCCTAGAGTTTATATCTGGTCTTGATCAGTTTATTAGATTTGCCGAGGAACATAGGAAAAAACCTACAGATAGGTTCTACTGTCCATGTAGGCATTGCGATAACAACTTGAAAGTCAACACTGGTGAGGAAATCAAAAGTCATGTCATGTGCAACAGGATTGTACAAGGCTATACAGAATGGCACTGGCATGGAGAGATTTCAAAATCGAAACCAGTAGATGTCGATAGCAGTGCTTGGGTGGAAGAAGAAATTGCCTCTGATGACGTAAATGTGAACGAACCAGTTCCAGCAGACATCGTTGATGCGATGCTGGATAGTTGTAGGGTAGAGCACACCGATTCACCTCCTATCTTTAGAAACATTGTGCATGATGCTGAGATACCGTTATACACAAGTTGTGCTAAGTTTACGAAGCTTAGTGCTGTGTTGAGATTGTATAAGTTGAAAGCTAACAATAGATGGAGCGATAAAAGCTTCACTTCATTGTTGACTTTGTTGAAAGAAATGCTTCCTGAAGGAAACGAGCTGCCAATCTCAACATACCAGGTAAAGAAAATGTTGTGCCCAATGGGAATGGAGGCCAAGAAGATACACGCATGCCCGAATGATTGTGTATTATTTCAAAAGGTCTATGTAGATTTGAAAGATTTTCCAAAATGTTGTGCGTCACGGTATAAATTGACGACTTCGGGGGAGTCCAAAACTGGTTCTCCTGCCAAGGTGTTGTGGTATCTACCTATAATATCACGGTTTCAACGCTTGTTTGTAAATCCGAAAGATGTGAAGAATTTGAGCTGGCATGCAGATGTTAAGAAAAATAATGATGGGATCCTACGACATGCGTCTGATTCCCCACAGTGGAAGAAGATTGATCTATTGTACCCTAAATTTGGTGAAGAAGATAGGAATCTAAGACTTGGGCTTTGTATAGATGGGATGAATCCGTACGGGACATTGAGCAGCCAACATAGCACTTGGCCAGTCATGCTTGTTATATACAATCTTCCTCCCTGGATGTGTATGAAAAATAAGTACGTTATGTTGTCGTTGTTGATATCGGGCCCTAAACAACCCAGAAATGATATCGATGTTTATCTTGAACCTTTGATTGATGACTTAAAGAAACTTTAGGCTGAAGGTGTGATGACCTATGATGCTTCAGTAAGAGAGACATTCCGTTTGCACGCTATGTTGTTTTGCACTGTTAATGACTTTCCAGCATATGGGAATTTGTCTGGATATAGTGTCAAAGGAGCTAAAGTGTGTCCTATATGTGAAGAAAACACTGATTCAATAAGACTAAAACATGGCGGCAAGACTGTATATCTTGGTCATCGAAGGTTTCTTTCAAAATTCCATCCGTATCGTAGGAAGCACAAAGCATTCAATGGATGGAATGATGAACGGAGTGCACCTAAACCTATACCAGGGGATGTTGTTTATGCAAGAGTAAAAGACATTGTCAATGAATTTGGTAAGAAATCACAATGTAGTATGGCCACACGGAGTGACAATTCTTCATTCAAGAAGGAGTCAATATTTTGGGATCTTCCTTATTGGAGTTCTTTGACAGTCAGGCATTGTATCGATGTAATGCACGTTGAGAAAAATGTTTGTGATAGCATCATTGGTACTCTGTTAAATATACTAGGTAAGACTAAAGATGGAATAAAATCCAGACTGGACCTACGTGAAATGGGAATAAGGTCAGAATTAACAGAATTACGTGAAATGGGTAATAAAAGAACATACTTACCTCCCGCTTGTTACACATTGTCTAGAAAGGAGAAGAAAACTTTTTGTGAATGCTTGGTAAATGTTAAGGTGCCACATGGTTACTCATCCAACATCCGTAGATTGGTATCAATGAAAGATCTGAAGTTGATAGGTCTTAAATCTCATGATTGTCACACTCTAATGCAACAAATATTGCCCGTGGCAATTCGATCTATATTGCCGATGCATGTAAGGTTTGCAATTACCAGACTTTGTTTCTTTTTCAACAGTCTATGCAGCAAAGTTATTGACCCTGATACTCTCGATAATTTGCAAAGAGAAGTGGTTGTTACCCTATGTCAGCTTGAGATGTATTTCCCTCCTTCGTTCTTTGATATCATGGTACATCTTGTTGTCCACTTGACTAGGGAAGTGAAAATGTTGGGACCAGTTTTCTTGCATTGGATGTATCCCTTTGAACGATACATGAGCGTTTTTAAAGGTGATGTTCGAAACCGTTATCGGCCTGAAGGGAGTATTATTGAAGGTTATGTGGCGAGAGAGGTTATGGATTTTTGCAATGACTTTCTCAATGGTAATGACACTCCTGATAATGACAAGAATATTGAGGAGGGCAAAGGAATTTTGGGATCACGGGTGAAAGTAATCATCCGTGAGCAGTTGGAACAAGCTCACTTGTATATTTTACACAATATGGATGAAGTGAGTGTTTATATCGAGGAACATACCAATTTCATAAAGAGACAACATCCTCGAGCAAGTTCAATGTGGCTTGCTAGAGAGCATAATAAGACTTTTACTAAGTGGTTTGAAGATAAAGTCTTACATCAACTATCTCAAACACCAAATGATATTACAGAAACTATCAAATGCCTCTTTAAACCAAAACCGAATGTTATGTCTTATGAAGGGTTTGACATTAATGGATTAACATATTACACAAAGTGCCAAGATGATAAGAGTGTCGTCCAAAATAGTGGGGTCACTCTTCAAGCGTCGACTATGTACTTTGCAAGTGCAAAGGATAAGAGTCCACGTGAAGCTAAAATGTCATATTACGGTGTCATTGAAGACATTTGGGAGTTTGACTACATAGATTTCAAAATTACGCTCTTTAAATGTAATTGGGTTGATAATACCAAAGGAGTTATAGTGGATGAATTGGGTTTCACTTTGGTGAACTTTGAAAAGATTGGCGGGAAGGGTGAACCATTCATATTGGCATCACAGGCGAAACAAATATTCTATATTGATGATCCTGCAAATGATAAATGGTCAGTTGTTCTTCATGGTAAAAGACAGTTCATTGAAGATCCTATAGATGAAGAAGAGTACTATGATAAGTATGATGACTCCAGTCCATTCTCAGTTGGGTTGCCAACTCCACAAAATATTGAAGCTAATGATGACTTATATGTGCACGGAGATCACAATGAAGGATTGTTAATTGATAAAAGATCACAATTTTAGAGACATGTATGTTTATACAAATGATAAATGTTTGCCTTTTTCTAGTTTATACAAATGCTAAATGTTTGCTTTTTTCTAGTTAATACAAATGCTAAATGTTTGCCTTTTTCTATTTAATACAAATGCTAAATGTTTGCCTTTTTAATAACATTTTCAGATGGCTCACCATGATGAGCATGATGTACATGATGAGCATGAAGTCCATGATGAGCATGTTGTCCATGACGAGCATGGCGAGGATACCAATGTAAGTTCTAAAAACATATCCTGTATTTCTATAAAATTCATTATCTTCTAGTTATGTCATATATCCTATATTTCTATATTGGGCTAATTCAGTGTGTTTATTTTTGTCAAATTTTAGGTTGATGATGCACATGTACCCACTGAAGCACTGGAGCAACTTGATGTGTAGCACCAAACACTTAACAAGAAAAGGGGCATCACTCTGTTGAAGAAGTTAATAGAGCTAAGTGGCAGTGGATCCAAATTGGTTATGGAGTTTGATAATGGAGGAAATGCAATTGGAGTGAACCGCAATAATTTTGTAAACTATCTTGGGTGTACCACTCGGAGCCATTGTGGTGTTAAGTATGATAATTGGCATAAAGTTCCTCAGGGGAAAAAAGACTTGATATGGAAGGATTTATGCGTGAGTTATTATTATTTGTAATTCTATTTTGTAGATTACAAATTCTATTATTTGCAATTCTATTTTGGATACTAGTTAATAACATTTCTATTTTACAGAATCTGTTTGCATTGGATGAGAAGTTGCATCGTAAAAGTGTGATGCAACGCGCTGGAAAGATGCTTAGGAATTATAGGACAAATCTGAACAGAGAATACATAAAAGAGGGTGATAAGAAGAAGAAGTCAGCCCTTGAACAATGGAACTTCTTGGACAAAGAAGATTGGGACAATTTTGTTGCTTCAAGAAAATCTGAAGAATTCAAGGTATTAGGTGTCACTCCCAATTTAATTAATATACATTGTATTCACCTATTCAAGATTAACATTTAGTGCTACTAACCAAATCATTAATGTGCATACTAACTAGGCCCTCAGTGACGCACAAAAAGCAAGGCGTGCACTGAATGTGCATGACCACACTATGGGTCCAAAAGGCTATGCAAGCGTTCGCCAAAGACTACAGGCGGAGTCTGCGGCTACTCAGGAGTCTGCTCCTACTCAGGAGTCTTCCACACCCATGCCTCGTCATGATATCTGGATAGCTGGGAGGCAAAATAAGAAGGGTGAAATAAAGAAGCCCGTAACTGCTGAGGCGGCTGTGAAAATGGTAAAATACAACTCTTAGAGCAATCGTTTGAATATTGATTATTTGTGGTGTTAACTTACCAATTTCTGTTGATGGTGATTAGCGGGAGCTGCACGAGCAGAGGAAATAAGGCATGTTCATCCCTCAGGGCACAAGGGATGAATTGACAGTTGCTCTGGGTAACCCAGAGCATCTTGGACGTGTTAGGGGTGCATGCGCTGGTGTGGGCATCAAAGCATTCTTTGGGCCATCCCAGCGCAAACCCAAAGCGGGACTTTCTCAAGAAGAGGTAACCTATTCTTTTTTTAGAATGTTACTGCAAAAGGAAATTCAATAATAAGAAGCTAATGTTTCTTTTATCCATGTATAGGAGAATAAGAGAGTCGAGGATATAGTTTCTAAGAAGGTCAACGATGTAGTTGCTGAGAAGGTCAAGGAAGAATTGTTGCGGTGGTAGGCATCTCAGGCTTCCAATCAGCCTATGGCGACGCACTCTTCTCCTGATGCACAGACTGCGAGTAATCCTGGAGACCCATCGCCTAACACGTCTGCTGTAAGTATTGTTTATGACAATGTAGCTAGTCTTTTCAAGATGATATATTTTCAAGATGATACGTATATATGTATAACATTCTTTATGTAAATTTGTAGGCATTGAAGCCATGCCGCTTAAGAATACAAGACTATGTTGTTGCAGAGGCGCAGGCTTACCCGTCCCTTCCTGGGGAAAGGTTTCACGGGACTCCAATGCCACAGGGCTACGTTCGTGTGGGCCCATTACGTGTGTTACCTGATTGGAGGGAAGCTACATTGCCATATCCCCACCCAGATATTGATGCACTTGCTGAGGCAGAAGGCGGGGTCATATTGTGGCCCAAAGCAGATGTCGTCTACACTACTGAAATTGTAAGATAAATTTACATTGATTTAGACTATTAATGTGTATATATGATGTCAACTGATCTAAAATTATATATACAGGTTAAAAAGAAGACACCAGGAGCACCTAGGCCTCCACCTCCACTTCCCGCATTACCAACTTGGGTTCTAACTGACCTAACATACCCGTTAGGTCCTGCTTGTAGGGGAATGGCATGTTGTCTACGGGCACATAATATACATTGCCTGATAATTGTTTCTTTAGATGCATATTATGCAGGTCAATCATACGATAGCTCTTTATTTATACAAGATATTATTGAGTTGTTTATGTATGATTGGATGAATACATCAATGATAGAGACATGGATAAGGTGAGATCTTGTTTATACATCCATATACCTTGTGTAAGATCCGGTGATCTGGTTTCTTATATATTAATGCATATGTAATACATGTTTTGCAGCTACTTAGTCGAAGATCATTGCAAACAATTTGCATTTGATCATGTGGGATTTTTGATTCCATCATTGATTAGTATGGTAGCTAAAGACCCTGATAGTGTTCAACAATACTGTATAGATGCTTTTAAAATTTTCGGTCAGTAAAACAAGAAGATAATAATAGCTCCATTCAATGTCAAGTAAGTTTACTTTATTTATAATTTGGACTTAAGAAAATTCCATTTTTATTGTGCATTTTGAGTTATTAATTGTTAACTTTTTACCTCTAGCGGTAGACATTGGGAGTTACTAGTTATTGTCCCCGCGACGTTCACTGTTTGTTATCTAGATCCCGCGGGAAGTACATTAAACACTAAAATTGGACACGTAATGAGAATGCCATTATTCTGGTGAGAAATATTTCATTTTTGTATCTGTTAACATCTGTTATTACATTACTATTTACTTATGTAATTTATTGTGTTATATTAACATATAGGGGTTTAGATGCATTCAAAAAGGCTGGAGGAACGGTCCCAAGGAAAAAGAACCAGCCAATAAATTGGCATAACGTAAAAGTAAGTTCCCGACTCCAATGTATTATTATTGATGTGAATTGTGCTTAGTTGTATTATTTTGTATGTTTCAATTTATAGTGCGCTACACAAGACAATGGCTGGGCATGCACATACTATGTGATGCGATTTATGCAGATGATTATCAAACATGCCGCATTGGACATTGATACCATACATGAGGTATTATATATAGTCTCATTAGTTAGTATGAAATATATCAATCTTATTTTTATATTATTACTTATATATATACATCATTCTCTTTGCAGGTGTTTAAAACTGACAACACTATAGGTAAACGCTTAAAAAATATACATGCTCCATATACGATGGAAGCATTAAATGAAATAAGACAAGAATGGGCAAAAGCCATACAAGCAGTGGCAACTGTAAGATATAATTGGGATGTTGATAGCGATAATGAATGATACTTTGTAAATGAATATTTCTGAATGTTAATACATGTATTTGAATGTTTCTATATGTGTGAATGTGAGAATTGAATTGATGTCTGAATGTATCTACTTGTGTGAAATTTTCCTTGGGACTTTTGCAGGTTTGTGGCATGTTTGTAGGCTGATATCAATGGATGTCGTAAACCTGTAGTTCAGAAAACTGAACTGCAGGTTCTCATCCTGCTGACCAGCCACAGCAGGCCTGCAAACTGATATGAAAAAAAAGATATAGGTGTCGGTTATTTATAGAAAACTGTCAGCAAAGACCTACAACGTCGGTTATTGGATAAAAACCAACGCCTAATATTACAAACAACCCGACCGTGCAGGAAAGCACGGCCGTGGTGGAAAAGGCGTCACTTATTCATATAAAACTGACGCCTATAGTACTAAACACGGCCGTGTAGGGAAGCATGGCTGTGTCGTCTTGAAGTATGGTGTCGGTTGTTTAGTTGATCACCGACGCCAAACGGGTTCACGCCACAGAAAACAACGTCATCTAGGACACTTTTTGCGTCGGTTACCAATTAAACACCGACGCAGAATGTGTCCTAGATGACGCCGTTTTCTGTGGCACGAACCCTTTTGGCATCGGTTTTCTATAAACAACCGACGCCTCTAAGTTAAATAGGCGTCGGTTAAAAAACCGATGCTGAAGTGTTAGACCTTTAGCGTCGCCCACATAGGCGTCGCTCGGAAACCGACGCCAAAGCGGGTTAAACAACCGACGCTAAAAGGCATTTCTGTAGTAGTGCTCGTTCTCACCATTTCACTAGGTTACATGACGCTAGACTATCTACTGTGTGTGGGACACTCGAGTTTGCTGATTTGGTTTTGTTTTCCAATCGGCTCGAGCCTCGATCGTTTTCTCTGACGTCTTCTTTCTCGGAGAAAAAAAATATATATACAATATTTTATTATATATATGTAAATATAAAAATGTGTCCCTCACACTGGAGAGTAGTTAGTGTTCATGCAATCTAAGTGAAAGGGAGTGACATCAGTCTAGAAGAGAGAATAGATCTAGATTTGATGTCTAGAGCCTCATAAGGTTATGTGATAGATAGATGGACAAAAGAAAGATGAAGGAAATAAGTATATAGAATCTTATCTAAGTTGATCTATGATGGTATAAGTTCCTTATTAAGATTTGAGTTGTATATGAGCCGAATCCACTCTTAGAGGATCTATGCTAAGTCGTGATGATGAAAAGTATATTCCCTTTTCCTATTCAAGATAAGCTTAGTTAAGATAGAGATGAGTGTGCATGGGCCTCAAGCTCTTATACAAGGAGGATATCTAGTGGTAGGATGAGATATGTGGTGAACTCTAGAGAGAGTAAGACCCACAGGGAGAAGGTCATAGGACCTAGCCTCCAATATATGAGATATGTGTTTAAAAAAAAACCTACACTAGATTACTCTCGAGTGTTGAGTTGAGTCCTTATGCATGATTCAAATCTATATGTGAGAATTGGGTAAAATAAAAGGATGGGTAGATGACCCATATGATAAAGTCAATCCTTTGGCTGAGTTAGGTCCTAGCTAGAGTGACATATTTTGAGAATCTCATCATTAGTTGCAAGTGAGGTAATATATGAACTCCAATTACGAGAGTATGATGCTTTGTGCAAAAGATACTCAAAATACATTTTCTCCCTTCTTCCTCTCTTTCTTAATATATGATGATAGAAACCTCACTTGACCTATATAGATGATTTATATATGAGGAGTCACTCGTATAAGCTTGACCTATTCTATATTCCCCCCCATATCATACATGTAGTACCCAAGATTGAAATCATGATAAGTTTGACCCAATGAAATATTCTCTACCCCTTCATATGAAACACAAAAGATATGATGCTGAGATCATGGGATAAACTTAGTATATTCTCTTTTTTTCCCTTACATAATACATGCAAGACATAAAAATTTGAACTCATGAACTTGATATAGAGATATTTTTTTGGATCATAGGATATATGATCAGAAATATTGTAACTTTGATCCTTCTCAATGTATGCTTCTAAGTTGAGTATGAATATCACACCACAGGGTGAAACCCTAATGGTCAAACATGTTACGTAAGCCCTTCTTAAGTAGAAAAATTCTAGTATCAAGGATGAAGATAAATCTCCTCTAATTCTGAAATCATTGTAAGATGTTAATGATGATAGAATTGAATGATCTGAATATCATGGCATATAAACGAATTCCTATTGAACTTTAAAAGTATGAACAAAACATGTACCCTTAGGGGTGATGTAATCCTAAGATATCATAATGTCATGTTATGGCTAAGACATTAAGTGATGCTTCCACATATATGAGGTGGGGTGGACACACCCAAGAATCTCTAGACCCTAAGCTGACAACTTTGCATGCAGCTATGGTGGTCTTAGAACCTAAGCAATGATGATGTATATGAAGTTGAACTCCTAAATAGCCTTTAAGAATGAGATTAGTTGAATTTTGAGGATGAAATTCCATATTAGGTGGGGTGAATGGGATGACCTGAAATTTGAGGATTATGATACCCAACACCGTATTTGAAGTTCATTAATTTCCTTTTTGGTTGATCACAATTTGAGGTTACTTATATCTAAAAATGATGCAATCGACTCAAACATATGATAGTCATCCCATCAAATGATCAAGAACTAATAGTCGGGGTCATTATGTCCACAGAAACAATGAATGTGATATATTTATCAGACTTGAGCGCCATTGGATTAACCATACATTTAGCGATTTAAATAGAGGTAAATGTTTGAATAATGATCCCTAGGATGTATTGCGGTCATATAAGTTTACAAATACAGTTCAAATGACAATTATATGAAACTTTACTACACCCTAGATCTAATGTTTTTTTGAAAAACTTTTTAGCAGTACAAACTTTGGTTTTTGATTTGAAATAAGTAGACATAAGTTTCATACATCCCAATGTCACATGACATGCGTGTGGTTGCTATATTAATGCAAACTGTAGTCCATGGATAAAGGGTGCGGGACACATCCTAGGTCACCCCTAACCCCCAGAAAGGGTGGAACAGAACTAGATGAGGTGTCTTTAGATCTGATGAGGCAGAATAAGAGAATCTCATTGGTGAACCCATGATCTACGCAACACTCTAACATATGCCCTCTTCACTTGACGTTGAAGACCCATGGTGTCCAGAGACCACAGTTCCCACCTTCACCATCCTCTCTCACGAATCCTAGATATGATGCCATGGTGTCAGCATATTCAAGGACGACTGTCTTAGAGCCTTGGTCTATCCCTCCTACTCCCTCTGTATCCTATTGTGATGCAGCCATGGCAAAATCATTGCAAATGATAACCTTTCCTAGTATACCAGACTGTATCATCATCTTCCTTGGTATGGCAAGATTCTACTTTCTTTCTGGCAATGTGTCGGGCAGTAGATAGACAAGGCGAGTAATGGGGAGCTCCAACCGTTAGCAATGGTGGATAGCAATGGGGGGGGGGGATGAGGAGTAGGCGCATGGAGGATCTCAGATGGACTTTGATCCTCAGAGTCAAAGTTGGAGCTATCGAGATCAAACCTGCCTCCTTCTCATTGTCTGCAGTAGGCTACTTGTTGTATCTCTCTCTCTGCCCTGGGATCCAAGTGCTGCAAAGCTTTCTAGAGTTTCATATGGGCACGAGGAGGATAAGAGGCACTTTGCCTCTTCTCTCCGCCACAACCAGACTGAGACGACGGCGATCTCACTGAGAATGGGATCCGCAGCCAAAACCCAAGGGCCGTGTTTCTATGGAGGTCAGGGGCGAGACTCCGAATGTGATGGTGTCTTTAGGTGTGGATGAGGAGCATCATTGTGCCATCACCTGCATGCTGGAGTCGAGCTTCATGATGGCGGCGCTCGTACAAATCCCGGGAGGGCTCGAGTTCGCGTGAAACAGAGAAAGAAAAAGGGGGATGTCAGATACGGGTCCTGAGGCAGTGAACCAGCAAGAAAACCCCTAAACCCACTAGTGAACCATGCCAGATCAACCAAAGAACCGACCGCAGCAAGAAGAGGAGATGCGCCAACCTTAGTGGCCACGTGGTGCGATCCAATTGGTCGCTTAAGGTAAATATCCCAGAAATGCTTAGTTCTTGTATAATTCATATCAATTGGCTCGATGATCAGAAAAATACATATAATATACCAAAATTCTTAGAAAAATGTGTAGAACTCAGTAGAATGATAATAACAAGATTTTGATGCATTAATAATAGTGATATCATATAATATGTGAAATGCTCATATGATGGATAATAAATATCAAATGATATTCTAAAATTATGGTAACATGTCAGTAAGTCTATATTCATATTTATAATGCATATGATGCCAGTTATGGTCATGTTGATGTACGAAATAATGTAATTTGCTTAATATGGCTAATTAGGGCTAATAACACTAAAGATAATGCAATTAATGCATACATGCTCAATAAATGATGAAATTGGGGCATAAGACATTGGGGCATTGCTATAAAAGATCTCATCTTTTAAAATAAAACATTGGCCATTCGTTATGTGAAATTCATATCCATCCTTGTCCATACAAGATATAGAAATAATGTTTCTATTAATGGTGGGTAGAAAATAGCAATTCTTTAACTCTATTACAAGGCCCGTGGGCAAAGATAAATTATAGGTTCAAACTGTAGTGGCAACAACTCTTTTTTCATGTGCAACATGTAGTTCAACCTCACCCTTTCTTAAAGGATTAATTCTTTTCAAGTTCTACATATTCAAACATATGTGATATTCACATCTGGTATCTAGTACCCAAGATGAACAAGTTAGAAAACTATATCTCAATAATGTATATACCTAAAGTGGAGATCTCTATTCCCGTCTTATTCCTTAGTTCCTCCAAGTAGAGAGGCTAATTCCTCTTCCAATGTCTATGCTAGAGACAGTGGTGACAATTACCTCCCTTGGTCACTCACCCCTCTGCTTTGAGTGTAGAGGACTTGGTTTCTAGCTTGATTTAGAACTCTTCTTATCTTTTCCTTTTCTCTTTGACTTCCCCTTTCCTTTGTTGATCATCATCACAGACTTGACCTTGTCTTTATTCATTTGTGCTTCAACTTTTCTCAACATGCCAAGTAATTCTGACAAAGGCTTGTCAAAATCATTCATGTTGTAGTTAATGACAAACTGATAGTGTGATGCCCCACAACACAAACCACAAGATAACTCAAAACTAAATGGGGAAACAAAACTAAACAATAAGATTACTGAAAAACTCAAAAAGTTAAAGCATTTTCATTAAGCACCAAAGCAGTAAAACCCTTTACATATAAGTCCTCACAGGATACAAGGTACTTACATCAACATGTTCTTATCACATATGTCATCAACATGTTACAAGATAACATGTTCCAAACATATATACATGTCCACTATACCTTTACATCAAAAGGGGCACACGAGCCAAAACCATGTATTGAAAGCACATCTACAAAATACAACTAAAAACTATCCCAAAGACCCAAGTGTACAGAGATGACTCTAGGACTCTAACAACAAAAGGACCATAAGCAACACTTACAACCTTATCAGCTACTATCCTTCTTGCTATTGTTCAACCTGTACTGCACAATCTCTACCTCCTCATGCATGTCCACCTCAAAGATGTGGGAAACCCACAGGGTGAGATTCCAAATCTCAACAAGAGATATAACTCTCCACCAAAAGTATTATTAGAACATATAAGGCAATTAAAGAATAAAAGTAAAGCTAAAAATATGACGAGAAGGTAATCATCAGTAACAGTATAAACAATTGTAATTGGATTATGAAATATCTTATCATCATAAAAGGAATGTGAAGAACATATATGTTTACTACCAGATATATTGTACAAAAGCAAGCAAGGCCTCATCTAATATTTTTGTATTCGATCCTAAGCAAGTATACTACATGGCCTATTACGTATTTTATTATGCCCGAGGATTTGAGTCGTACCATTCAAATCCAACCGACCACTTCTAAGTCAAAATTGGTGCTATACAAGTTCTATGGTAGAGTCGGATTGGTCGGTACATGGGTACACAACAAAGACATACCAGTCAACTACAACATGTGACATATAGTCTAACAGTAAAAGTCCTAGCCCACCTTGGTACAAGTCATTGCACTAGTGAAACTGAGCTACGACCCATAGCCGCACTCCTACCAGGGTATGGCCCACAACCAATCTTGTGGGACCACATAAGCAACATATCACTGAGCTACAGCCCGTAGCCACGCTCCTACAAGGGTATGGCCCACAACCAATCTTGTAAATGCATATACTCAATAGTATATGACTCCAAGCTTCCTCTAAGGGAAATCCTGTTTCACCATCTAGAAAGTGCTGACACTAAGATGGATCTATGGCATAGGGCAACACTACATGATTAGGTTCCACTTGATTAATTAAGTCAATTACATATTTTTTAGCATCAGTCAAGTTACAACGTATAAAGTCATAATAAACTCTACAAAGATAAGGGCAAAACACACTTTTAGAAGATATAACATATATGGTGGTGAACTTGTCACACTATCTCCACATGATGACTATATTATTGCCAATCACCACATCATCAATACCAAGATCACATGCTATGGGATATTAATCCCTCAACTCATCATTCATGTATCACAAGTACCTCAACATGCCTCACAAGGGCATATTCAACCTGTGTCATATCATAATTACCACAACCTACACTAGACATGATTATCAAGATCATGACACATGCAAGGTTAGAAGTTCATAAATAAGAGAGATAACCACATAACATCATAAGTATTCCATGATAAAGAAACAAGCAAGATCATTGTTCATTATTAGAGTTAGGGTTTCTTCTTAGAAGACTAGAGTTTACAAGACTAGGTTTAATCAGCAACCATAGAACCATCACCCTCCATCATCTTGGAGTGTATAGGGATTAGGAAACACCATTAAGGTTGGTTAGATGACATTACAAACAACACTATCTGTGTCTTATGTATCATTCATATATGATTATCATTAAGTGTTCACATGTGTTTCTCATCCACCTACCATCACCCTATGTTGACCACGTAGGTCATGACCACCCATCATGGTCCATGTCACGAGTGAGGCTCTCATGTGTCTCGACCATCCATCAACATGTTGTGACCTCTACCCTCTAGGTCATGTCGCACCTGCGACACCTAGGGTTAGGGTTTCATAAGGCATCTCAATCAAAGGTGTCTCGATCTCAAGGGTGTATTGACCTCCACATATATCGTGACCCAAGACCATCATGGCTGTGACCATACACTCTAGGGTGAGTCTAAACTCAAGAAAGGTAGGAACAAGACAATAACACCAAGGGTGACTAGGCTACTTAACACCTAAAGCCTTGACCTAACACCGTTAGGTCAAACTCGACCACAAAGTAGCATCTCAACCAAAAGCTATCAAGGTCAGGACCACCAAGAGAGAAGTGTTGCGACCACACAAAAAGGCACCATCTAGGTCTCAAAATAGAACTAAAACCAAGGAAAGAACCATGGTTACCATGAAGAAAAACTCAAGCAACCGATCACCAAACCCTAAACATAGGTCAAGAAACCACCAAGAAAGAACCTCTTCCAAAGAAGGGGGAAACCATGCTCAAGGAAACCAAGACCAAACCTAACATCTATCCCACTTCTAGGTACATGAAAACCATGCATGGGAGAAAGACCAAGGGAAAAACTTAGAGAAGAACCTCCATAACTCATCATCTACAAAGTCAGGTACACATAGATTAGGGTTTCAAATTTCTCCCAAACCAAGCAAGGTATCTCTACTAAACAAGCTCTAGAGATTCCCACTAAGAATAAGCATGATAAGGAGGACATTTATAGGAAGAAGATAGTAATAAAAAGCGTAAAGAAGTGCAATAATAGAGTAGGTTTAGTGTTATATAACTCACCTTAAGTTGATCACCACCAAGAAATCCAAACTTTAAGGTCAAGAGCTCCAATCACACAATCCAAGGGTTGAAGAAGCCCCACTAAAAGCTCCACACTCGGCCAAAAAAGTTATTTAGAAAGTTTACAACTACACTATACTTAATGTGAAAATATTTTTTCCAACAAGCACCAAGGCTCGATATAATATTTTTTGTCAAATGATAAACCATTCTTTTCTAGTTTTTTAACCAAGTTGCATTCATTAAAAAATAATTAGCATTAATTCTATTTTCGGTACAAAAATCATAAATTGTTGTGACACTGTTTTTTTCCACTAGGAATTATACATGGCAAACCTGCTTTAAAATATACTCATAGAATAAAATTTAACAGTAATGACCGGATCATCTATTCTCAAAAATTTTGACTATTTAGTATCCTATTATATTGTTCGTGTATGTTCACGCATGAGCCAAATTAGAATTTGGAAGACAGGGGGGGTCGAAACTCTACATAAAAAGATAGTTGTGTTCTCCCACATCCTTCAATTTACTGTTTCACCCCACATCTTGGACAGGTACCGCCTGCAACTGCTATTGTTGATGTCCCATGAATATCCCCCACGATCAGCATGCATCCCGCTCATCTTCTTGCCGTTGTTCCCATCAGCTGCTGCCGTTGCCGACGTCGACTTGAGGTTGTGTTTGTACTCTACCGTGACTTGTTCAAAGGCGTCCACACTGAACATGTGGATGTTGATCTTGGGATTCATGAGATCCCTGACGTATGCGAACTCCAGCTGATCCCTAGGGTTGAATGCGTCCAACTCATTGAAGAGTAGGCACGAGAAGTGGTTGGTCCTTGGCCCGTGCCACCGAAGTATCAGGGTTGTATACGGTACATCTGCACATTTTGTGGTAGAAGATGTCTATTACACTTATTTGTAGGATTCAAAAGTGAAAAGTTTTGAAATTTTCGATTAGTGCCTGCTTAGTTCGATCATAATTAACTCTCTAGATTTATCCAAATTTTCACAAAAAAATAATAATTAACTCTCTAGGTGAACGGATGTTGAACAGAGAGGTTGTTCTGTGGGCGGTGACTTTACATGTGGTTAAACGAAAAATGAGTATTAATTTATCTGCATTCGAAGATGACTATTTCTTCATCTATTATAAAATCCAAGATGAATAATGGGGGTTGACTAATCATCCAAAATACAACATACCGTACAGATACACTCACCACTCGTATAAGGCAGCTTTTCCACGGACCACGACTGTAGGCCATTCCGACAATACGTCTCCATATGCATCCTCAACTCTTGGAGGTCACCCCACTTCTTCCACCTGGCTGTAGCCACGACCTCCTCCATGGTGTGCACATTAAAGGGGTTCTTAGAGATGGCCATGTCGATGTCGTCGTCGTCGGCTAGCAAGAGGGAGTGAACCAGCAGTAGAGGGTCGATAGTGAGCTAGATCTTGGCGTCGACCCATACGTTGAATCTCGCGTTGGGTAAGAGCCGGTGCGGGAGGTGCTTGGGGATCACTCCGTTCATGGCCGAGTTTGTGTATGGCAGCCTGTCCCCGTCCAAGCGCACAAGCCTCCACACGCCGAGGTTGATGGGGCGAGGAGGGAATCCAGGTTGTTGTTGTTGGTGGTGGCTCGGGAGTATTTTATGATCCCGGAGGGAGTTGATGGTGGCGTCATTGACGAACATGAAGAAGCAGACCACAGTGAGCATGTTGGGTCCTAAACCCATGGGTTGCCGGATCTTGTCATGGTCTCGTAATAGGGCGGATAGCACGACGACGCCGTGGCAGTTCTCCATGGCTGCTTTGTGTGTCGTTTGAATTCATAGAGGGATGATATGGTCACATAACTAATTTTAAGTGGACGATGACTGCAAACGTGTAGAGAAGTAGTGCTTTTGGGTACTGGAAATATTTGTTAATAAAGATTTTAGTAATAATTGGATTGTTCTTGTTTATATACCTCCATCAGAGATGAGAAATTCCTTGAGGAAACCGCATGGTATCGATGTTAGGCTGTTCCCTTGTTGCCGCCAGCGTCTTTCAAGGTCGAAGTAGGATTTCCTCAAGTCAGAGGAAAAGTTCCCACCGAAGGTGGCCGTACTTGCATCATTCGGCGCCATGTATATGATAGGAATGTCGTCTTCAGAAGGGGACGGAGTAGTGGAACCATTCGAAGGTGGTGGCACGTTTGTGAGGCTGCGTTTGCAGATTTCGTCGTAAGCCGATCCGTAATCTGCGCAGGGCCGTCGTGAATGAGTCGTACGTGGTTGTATCACATCTCAGAGAAACGATCGACTAATACGGAAAACTTATATATATCTGTAGATCTTAGTCAAAACAAAGAGTAATGGAGTAGATACGGACGACCATCGGGGTATTGATTTGGGCGATCTATCAGTTTGATCGCATCGTCCGATGCATACCAGTGAATAAGAGTGGGTTGTCACAGGACGAAAATGCAGCGGGTAGTGCATGCTTGTGGGGTCCATACCCGGCCGGGAATTGAAACAACGAATCAAACGTCGTCTTCTTCCCGGCGGCGATCTTCACGGCATCAAAGGGCAAGAGGAGGCACAAATCGCAGGCTTTCCGGGAGAATGAGGCGTAGATGCAAAGGGAGACAGTGGTGAGGAGGTAAAGGATGGATATGGAGAGCAGCTTCGACTCGAATATGGGTGGCTTCTACCATGTCACTGACACGGAAACCCTTACCCTCGACAAGCGACGGAGGAAGAATCCTCCCATCAAGGATACTGAAGTTGTATCTTCTAGCTAGTATCCAAGGACTGCCAACCGGTGGTGTCTATTGCAAGGCGGCCTCGTCGTCGTGAGGGATGGAGGCCGGCCGTTGTTATAATAATAAAAAGCAATGTGCTTTTTATGGTTATTGATTGCTGTAGAGACTCGAATCGTATAAAGACGACGATCATCATGCGAATCGACCTAGAAAAATGATGAGGCGTAGAGTTATGGGCAGTTTAGTTTAATCGTTGATCACACCCACACATGATGGGCGTACTATTCGGAATTGCATTGGGATCCATGGAGATGGGGGCGATGTGATATGGTCGGGCTGGGAACAACCTGGGAAAGATGAGGAGGAGACAGATGCAGGAGGGATAGAGAGAGAGAGGTTTGACTGGCAGCGGTCTGGGGGATGCATCACGAGTGGCACATGCCGCACATCAGCCTCGCTCATGGTATTGTTGGCCAAAATGGCTTTTGTCGCGCCTGGAACAGACCACGTCAGGCAAACTTGTAACTATTGCCGCGTGAATTGCCGCATCGCGCGAGCCACACCTCACACTCGCATGCATTCAGTGAATTGTAGTTAATTATCCCACGAGAGAGAGAGTGAGAGAGAGAGATGAACTCGAATCATGCTCTTGACATTAAAATGGGATTTCAACGTGTAACGACCCGGTTGTTATTCAATCTCACATTGTTGATTTATATTCCGAGTCCTTCGAAATCTGACTAGTTGTATTCCATCTGGTTGTATTCCAACTATTGATTATCTTCGAGGGAGAGAGTTATGTTTTGCTTCTATTGTATTTTATTCAACAGTAACGCTGAATCAATACAAGAAGTTATTTTAATATGTTTCCAAGACTAGCATTTCAAAAGTTGTTGTATATTATCAATTCCTTTCCGCTAACCCAGGCAGAATAAAGGATATTCTGGTGTGTAAGACCAAGACGGATGCAAATTCTCACCATTCACATTATCATATTTGGAAATGTAAGAAACAAGCTATATTTGATAACATGAGCCTTGCATAAGTAGAGTGTGGTACAACACTCTTTTCTATCGTTTACTTCTCTTGTATAGTTTGTTAATTTTGATTTTAATATTTACATACATTTTTCCTTACTTCCTTTCATGTAAATAAACTCGTGGACCGCAATGTTTCAACCTCATCTCACAATAACTGCCAATCATGAGATTAGGAAATTAATTGAAGATTAAATATAAAATTAAATATCATTCTTAATTTTTTTCCAATATCAAATGCTTGGGTTTCTCACACTCAATGACATGAATTGACTTTCGACACATATATAAGACATGATTGCTTTGATCTAGTTCTTAATCATAATGATATATATCAAAACATTCATACTAAATATCTCACTTACATGTATACGAGTCTTGGTAATCAGATACGTACTTTGTTTATAAATAACAATGTTACACATTATAATTTAAAACTCTCTTATTTCTTTACAAGGACCTACAGTGACAAGACGAGCCGAACTTGACTAATTTTATACTTACATTCTTGTAGAAGATCTGCTCAGATGCATTGACATCTTCAATTCACATAGTTTCATTAAAAATTTGTGAGTAGAGGGGTGAAATACTTCCTCAGTCAATGAGTAAAACATTAGAACAATAATTTAGGCATTTAACTTATGTAATAATTGAAATTAAAATAAGGTAGTAATGCAATTAAAAGAGTATCTATATGGAAATTCACAAATAACACTATAACATTCATCACTAGAAATATACACATATCAAAATATTTTCCTCATAAAATTTGATTTGAAGTGACTAGTGAACTATCTACTACTACGTTGGCCAACAAGACATAGTCGACTTATCCAAATAACGAAATTCTTTTTTCTAGACTTAACTGAATTCAATTATCTTTTTCTTTTACTTTGCCTCTAAACTCTCTTAGATCATATCATCCAAGAAAATACCATTGCTGCATGACTCACTGTACATGACTTAAGGTAAACCCAGAGACCTTAAAGATAACTACAAACTACTTGGTCTGTGCTAAGGTTGCCTCGTATGGCCTGACAGTGACTAAATAGTTGGACGCAAAATGGTGGCCCCATGTCCTGGGTATTCAGGAGGGGTGCCTCTGGGATAAAAAGACTTTGAAACTATGTAAGGAAGTTCCATAAAGTTTGACACATAATACAGAGTAACTGTTAGAAGGAGTATGCGCACAAGGACTATATACTCCAATTGTAATTGGTACCACTACAATCTCTGATTATTATTTGGTATCTATGCTACTAAACTAATACCACTGAGATCTCCAGTTATTGTTGGTACTCTAGTATACTAAAGTACAATGGATACCTAGTCAGTTGGTGTTGGGTACTTCGTAGTAGGGCTACTTATTTCTATATCTGATAGTCCATAGACCTCTTTCACCTTTGTAGTTGCAAACCTACAAGGATGGGTTCTACAATGTTCAGGGTATCAACTACTATTATACTTTTCAAATGATATCTTTCTCTTAAACTGATCTCTTTTATTTCTATATTTTCACAGGCTACTTGGACTACTCAAATGAACTCAACGATGATACTAAATTGAATAATTAACTTCTTATTACCCTTACCTTATGGTTTGTCATAGCTCATTCACATATAACATTTCTCACATATTCAAATAGAAATCATGTCTATTGATATAATCATTCACATTCACATTTTTTCACATTTATATATAGAACCGATTGAATCCCTAACTGAGAGAATCTCACAACTGTTTACATATAGCATCATATTAACTCATGTATTTCTTGAGAAGTATCTGAACTAGTTTTTTTACATCACAGAATAAAAAATATGTGTTCATATAAAACAATTTTCAACTAGAAACCTAAATTATCACATGAATCACTTCAATCAGCCGTTTACCGTTAGATTAGACATGTACACTTTTAGAAGTATACTAAACTAGATTTCCATCATTAATTACTTGCTTTTCACAATATATGTATTGTATAACTCAAAAATTTTGCTTGTCAATATATCAAATTTAATATATCAATCATGTATAATTAAATACACTAGTTACTAAGTATGACCTTATAAATACTTATCTGCATTTCAACTAGGTTGTTGTTAAAAAACCTAAATAATTCAGAAGATCAGATTTTTAGAAATTTCATAAATTAATTTTTAAATTCTATGATATTCAAGGTACATGAAATTACATAGCTAGTTTATCCTATAATCATTGTTCAGTAACACTTTGAGCATTGAATGGAATTTCTTTTAAACTGACTTTAAGAACAATACCATTTTGTTCACTATCTCTAATGGAGAAATTGATGAATTTTGAAAGAAATTCATCTACTTATGTGCAATTGACTAAAATATTCCTCTACCCACTCACTTCAGGTAATAATCACCTCAGAAACATAGTCAAGGTACAAATCTCCATGAATCCAAAACAAATTTTGAGAAACAATCTTGTTTCTTTCTCATTTCAATTTAAGAACCCAACAAATGGAGACTGGAGAAAGAAAAAAAAAATAAGAAGATTTGATACCCTTTTGTTCCAAATCAAAAGAAGGAGATAATTTATACACAGTAGAGAAGATTCACCATGAAAAACTATATAAAGAAGATTAACTCATCACTTCTAAGAAGATAGAACCCTTGATCAATATCTCTACTTCTTTCCTATTCCAAACCTTAAGTCTCCCTCTCTTAATAGGATTTCATTTCACTGTAATGAATTATGAACTATGGGAGCTACATGGGTGTTAGATTACTTATATATATATATAGACATATATATATATACACACACACATACATACATACATACATATGTATATATAGAGAGAGAGATAGAAAGAGATATATATATACAAATACACACACACACACATATATATATATATATATATATATAGAGAGAGAGAGAGAGAGAGACAGAGACAGAGAGAGAGAGAGTCAGGCTAGAATACACTTGAGTATATTCGGAGCAGAATACACTCAAGTAGTTTTTCATGATGCAATATTTTTCTTCAAAAATCTAATCCGTTGACCTTCTTAAACAAATTGTGAATAGATCATATAAAAAATTTGAGCACATATGGACATTTATAGGTCATGTGCGTCGATTTTGTTGTCCTTGGATTTAACTTGCACTCATCCAAATGGACATAAAATTTGTATATAGCCTAACTATAGTATGGCAGTGAAGACCAATGGTTTATATTTTGCAAAGAAATAGCCTTGATATATAAACACTTGAGTGTATTCATGTGATCTATACACTTGAGTGTATTCTAGTCTGACTCACTGTGTGTGTTTATATATATATATATATATATATATATATATATATATATATATATATATATATATATATATATATATATATATATATATATATATATATATATATATATACACTGCCCACGCGGGTAACTAACTTTCGTTACACACTAATATAGACATATATATATATATATATATAAATATAAATATATATATATATATCTATATATATATAAATAAATATATATATAAATATATAGATACATAAATATACATACATATATATATATATATCTGTGTGTGTGTGTACACACACATATACATATATATATATATGTATATATATGTATATATATTTATGTATATATACATATCCATATATATATGTATATATATGTATATATATATATATTTATGTATATATATTTATATATATGTGTGTATGTATATATATCTATACTACTATAAAAAGAGTGAATCTTTTCACGTAATTACAACAGTACCATTTTTTTCAGTTACGAACTCCCCAGCCAATCAAATTACAAGAATTTTGAAATACTACAACCTCCTTAACTCTCTCTCTTATCCCAAATTTTCAACTCTTTTCTCATATTTTTAATGTAGTTTCTCTTCCTTGACCACTAACCACGTCTCTCTCCTGAATACTCCAATCCACAAAACTGCCAACGTCACCCACTAATCAGGTTCTCTCCTTACGTCTCCCACTATGATCAACTTGGTTTGCGGAACTGCCCACTAATCACGTTCTTTCTTTCTTTATCTTCACTGGTGGGCCACTCCTTGAAGTCTTTTGCTCGATTATCGCAATAACGAATTAGATTATCCTATAAATGCACCTTTTATTTACGACCTTACGGTTCCGAAAAAGTTGAAAAAATAATAACTACCAGCACACCCCGCTCGCCCTTTCCTGAAACAACTGAATACCTTTGACTCTCTCTTTTCTCTCCCTATTCCCAGTTGTTTTGAACACTGGCCAGTTCAGCCTTTGCGTGCCATTCACTTCCGGGACATCTTCTAAATAAGTTCGAGATGACAAAATTTTAATAGTGACCGTAGATGGCCCAGTCACTCCGAAGGCTTGCACACACCAATATCTACCCCTCTCTCACGCAGAACCTAAAGAAGTTGTCGGACCGTCAATCTCTTCTGACGGCGTGAGCGCTCGCTGTGCTTGAAGATACAGTACCCGCAGGCTAACCAAAGATCTCTAGGGTGAGCGCACCTTTTGTGCCAACTTAAGAAACACACAAGTAAGTTCTTAATTTGTGACTGACATCCTTACAGATTCCATCATCAGCTTTAAGTCCGCCGTCATGTTCAAGCTCTTTACTGGTGGGTTAACCACCACATGCCTCATGGGCAAGACAAGTTCGTGGCATCTGCCAGCTCTTAAAAACCTATGGCATAACGGATTTCTATAAGCATCAAACCTTATTCATATGTTTTATTTTACTCCTTGATAATTTCTTCTTAGTAATCCACGATCTTTTAATTTATGTGGCCAGGTTACTTACATGCGTCAGTAGAAAGAATTTCACACAACTGATCGGCACACAAATGATCTCATTAATTACATGGGTCAATTTATGACATGGAATGACAACAGTCAGATATGCAACACCTCCAACTTTTTTTTGCCGAACCTTCGAAATCAGAGCATGCAAATGTTAGTAAGTTTATTTTGTTGACAATGTATTTTTGAACTTATATTACTGCCATGTCACTGCAGGATAAATATTCAAATAAAGTTGTAAATATGAAATGACAACTTGAGATATGAAGCTCTCAAGATTGGTGGTTGTTTTGTGAAGACGTTGGCTTGCAGCTGGACTCCAGTTGAGTGAGAAAATCGTATAAGAGCTACTTGCAGATCCCCCTCGTGACATGTGACGTGATGTCGAGCCCCTGGAATAGATAAACGCAGTGATGTGTGACGATCCCTTTAGCCCCTTGGTGTGGTTCAGAAAGGTGGTTTAATGTAAATCTTGCGTGCTGGTGTCTCGATGTGTAGCGTCTAAGTTTGCTGGTTGGTTTGACGGACAGAAGATCCGAGGCCAAGTGCAGTGGATGTGAGAGATCCGTGATTTCAAATTAATCTGGTAAAGAGGATCTACAAATTTTACAGCAGTTAATAAATGTTATTGTACCCAGGTAACGTGAAAACAGCCTATATATAAGATAATTTGCATGTTACTTATTTTATTTTAACAAGTTCTTAGATCCACTCTTTTTTTCTTTCACCATAGGTTCTCAAAAGTTTGGTTGACTGAACATGGCGCGTCGGAACTACTTGCAGAGCCTTATCGTGACGCGCGTCATGACACTGGCGGAGATAAATGAGAGTTATTAGATTGGAAGCGGTGATGGGCGACAAACCATTTATCCACGTGGTGCGGCCTTGAAAGGTGTTTAATGGCACGAGTGGGGATCTTTTTTGCCGCTGTCTCAAGGTGTAGCGTCTGAGTTTGTTGATCGGTTTGACGGGCAGAGGATAGGGGGACAAGTTTGCAGGTGAGAGATATGTGATTTACATATTAATCGAGTAAATAAGATCAAGAAATTTACAGCAGGGTAGCAATTGTTACCGTTCCAATGCGGGTGTGAAAAACACCCTATACATTGGATCATTTGCAAGTTACTTTTTTTTAACAATTACTTAAGAGTCATTTTTTATCATATGTTCTCAAAAGTCATTATTCATAGAAAATAATGGCTCATTGTACTTGACTTAAATTTTTTCTTTTCAGTTGCTCAGTTATATTATTGCCACAAGGTCAAGACTACTAGACAAGCATATTAAAGTTCCCAGTAACTTAATTCAATGATTATATAACTTCTTCTGTATATGAGCCACGTGGTAATGACTCATAGGTCCTTAAAGGGCCCCGTAAATGAGGGGTACATGAACAAATGTTGTTTTTCAACGCGACATATTCAACTTACATACCCACTTGTGTTGGAATCGGTCAATTCTTTTAGCATGTGCTACAACATTATTGTGGTATGGAGTTTGATTCTTTTTGTTTGGCATGAAGTTTTTGTTATATCCAATATGCTTTCTAATATAATGTATACTTCCATTATAGTAATATGTTTATATATATAAAGATTATGTATTTCATGACAACCTTTTACATGAATCATGTCCTCTAAATCCAACATGATTTCATAACACCATCTTTATATAATATAAGGTTTGACATGCAAATTTAGTCTTTATATAATTTTTTATAAGTGGTATGATACTTTTATTTACTTACGACAAAGTACATTTTCTATGATGTTCACTCCACTATTGAGTATATCAAAACTTTTGCAAAAAAAAATAATAATACCGTGCAAACTAACACAACTTTTATTCTTCAAGTATTTATTAAGAACTTTGTCTTTACATGATTAAAATTTATATTACATAGGTAGCTAATTGAAATATGGATTTCAAGCTTTGGATGCTATTTGAAAAAAAATAGTATAAAATATATTTACACTCCCATTTCTAATTGACGAATATAAATGTTATATTTATTTGCTATTTTTTGTTTAAAATTAATACTAATATTATTTATATTAATAAACATGTAAATATATCTGTGGAATTGTCTAATATAAATTTATAAATTTAGTGTGACACATGCATGTGCACGTGTGTGCTCACTAGTGTATATATATGTGTGTATATATATATTTATGTATCACATGAATCACTTCAATCATCCGTTTACCGTTAGATTAGACATGTACACTTTTGGAAGCATACTAAACTAGATTTCCATCATTAATTACTTGCTTTTCACAATATATGTATTGTATAACTCAAAAAGTTTTCTTGTCAATATATCAAATTTAATATATCAATCATGTATAATTAAATACATAGTTACTAAGTATGACCTTATAAATATTTATCTGCATTTCAACTAGGTTGTTGTTCAAAAACCTGAATAATTCAGAAGATCAGATTTTTAGAAATTTCATAAATTAATTTTTAAATTCTATGATATTCAAGGTACATGAAATTACATAGCTAGTTTATCCTATAATCATTGTTCAGTCACACTTTGATCATTGAATGGAATTTCTTTTAAACTGACTTTAAGAACAATACCATTTTGTTCACTATCTCTTATGGAGAAATTGACATATTTTGAAAGAAATTCATCTACTTATGTGCAATTGACTAAAATATTCCTCTACCCACTCATTTCAGGTGATAATCACCTCAGAAACATAGTCAAGGTAAAAATCTCCATGAATCCAAAACAAATTTTGAGAAACAATCTTTTTTCTTTCTCATTTCAATTTAAGAACCCAACAAATGGAGACTGGAGAAAGAAAAAGAAAATAAGATGATTTGAGACCCTTTTGTTCCAAATCAAAAGAAGGAGATAATTTATACAAAGTAGAGAAGATTCACCATAAAAAACTATCTAAAGAATATTAACTCATCACTTCTAAGAAGATATAACCCATGATAAATATCTCTACTTCTTTCCTCTTACAAACCTTAAGTCTCCCTCTCTTAATAGGATTTCATTTCGCTATAATGAATTATGAACTATGGGAGCTACATGGGTGTTAGATTACTTATATATATATATATATATATATATATATACATACATATATATATATATTATATATATATATATATATATATCGATTCGAAGTGCTTGGGATAACTACATATAATCTCCATATAATATTAATTATATTCTAGTAGAATTTTCATGTCAATAGAGTTTACTGATATGGCCATTTTTATATTAAAACCATATTAAAAGTATGAAAATTTACCATATTATTTGAGATATAGTTTAAGATCTTTAGCTTAAATTTATATTATTTAGATTTACAAATAAAATAAGCAGAAATCAAATACCATAATGCTATAATTCATTCTAAAGAACGATCAAATGAATTTCTTTCCAAATATTCCACACATTCAGAAGGTTGTTTTTTCCTCAAATAGACTAACAAGGTGTCTAAAATGAAGTTATCAAACAATAGTTAAAATTTAAGCTAATTATAAGTTATGAACAAAATATTAAAACTCATATACTATATTGATAAGACTCAGTCTGAATAGATGGTTAGCTGAATTTTTCTCAATAAAACTTGGACTTGGAATATATATAGTGTATATATACATATATATATGTATGTATATATACATACATACATACACACACACCTATATATATATATATATATATATATATATATATATATATATATATATATATATATATATATATATATATATATATATATATATATATATATATATATATATATATATATATATATATATATATGCCGACAAGGAGTGGCTCAAGTGGTCAAGATAGAGAGAGATATATATACACATATATACATACATACATACATACATACATACATACATACATATATATATAAATAGAGAGAGAGAGAGACAGAGTGAGGCTACAATACACTTGAGTGTATTCGGAGAAGAATACACTCAATTGTTTTTCATGATGCAATCTTTTTTTTCAAAAATGTAATCCGTTGACCTTCTTAAACATATTGTGAATAGATCATA
>OY856415.1:659401436-659426436 GCA_963693085.1 Alisma plantago-aquatica
ACCTAGAGGTTTAGATCATATTATCTGGATGTGGTTGGTGATCTATCTAAGAAAATGCTAATAGAGGATACAAGGCAAAGGAAGGCTTTTTTGCCTTTACGTATTGAAAGTTGGTATATGTAACCATTTTTCTGGGACCCCGATCCGAATAGGATATTAAGTATCAAGGTTTGTGGAAAACCCTAATGAGGCTTAAAATATACATATATGGTAGTTTTTACCTATGCGAGACAGTGGCAAACACGACCCTATGGTTTACAATCTAGGCCATCAACAAAACAAACTCCCGGCCATGGAGATGACCAGACAACCAAGGCATAAGCGACATGTCATGGTGCCAACATGCTACAATGGTCATGAGAATATCTTCCTACTAGTGTCTAGATACTGAGAACCTTCTGAACTTGACTAGACGATAATAGTGGTAGGAGGAGCCAGGAAAGCAACACCCTACATCGACCTAAACAGAAAGGGGAGGTTACCCTACATGTAGTCGAGAACCTCCCTAGAGGAATGACAACACTAGAGATGGTTTCCTGGGTGCCAAAAATCACTTTAGACATGTTGAATGGACCGTATAGGTCACCATGCCCTAGAGATTGCTGATGTGCACAAATTATATCATCTTTTGGATCATGTTTGGTTGCATTTCCATGTTGTTTTGACTCAATTATCACTCTCATTCATGCTAGATTCTATATTTTTAGCTATTCTTACTTGTCTCATGGTTTGGATTGTAGGTACTATATTTTGCAATGAAATAATGAGGAATATATCATATTATCTCTTATTGGATCACTCCTCAAGTATTTACATGTTTTGGGGTTCGAAACTATGCAAATACCACTTTTTACGGCATGCAATTTGGACCTACACGCTGAAAGTTATGAGCAGAATACACAACAGCCCAGAACAGCCAAGTGCACGCCGTGCACCAAAAATGCACACCGTGCACAAAAAGTGCACGCCGTGCACCTGGAGCATCGAGCAGAATAAAAGTTTTTGGAAAGTTGCACGGCGTGCACCTGAGAGCTGAAAGTTTCTGGAAAGTTGCACAGCGTGCATTTCTTCATCGCACGCCATGCAACTGGGAGCTAAAAGTTTCTAGAAAGTTGTGCGACATGCATTTCTTCAGCGCACGCTGTGCACATTGCATTCTGGAGCAAATTGAAAGTTTCTGGAAAGTTGCACGCCGTGCACTTTGGGTGCACGACGTGCACCTGGCAGTTTCAGCATTTTGAAAAATACGAGTTTTTGTTTAAAACAAAGTGGGAACTTAATGGGAGGTTATGCCCGGTCATTTGCGGAAGTTCTCTCATCCTAGAGCAAGCCTAGAGCATAGGAGGGCGATTTGGAGGGGAAAGGAGGTGGTTTCTTGCCAAAGAACCCTCATTCTTCCTCTCTTCTTCTCCAAGCTTCTTCTCCAAGGTGCAACAGAGCTTCTTCACTCCATAAAGCTTCTCAGGAGGGAAGTTTGTCCGGTTTGGAGCAGCTGTAGAAGTGGGATTTCATCCTCAAGTCGGAATTCTACCTTCCTTTGGTTACACCTTGGGATTGCTTAGCTTTTCCTTCTCTAAACCATGCTAAACTCTGAAATTTCTGCACATTTTCTGTTGTACATCATTATGGACGAGTAGACTCTTTTTCTTGGGCATGGGAGAGTAACTCCCATGTCATAGCTTGTAAGAACATATGAATTTCGTACTAAATGTTAGTTTCTTGCATGTTCCAAGAGTTGTTTCAGATCTGAAATGCTTGTTTGTGTGATTGGCCATCATACTTGCATGTTTTATGCTTTCTTTCATAATCTGAGAAGATGTGTTTGAAAGTATGGAGTTACTCTTTTGGCAACTTGTCCTTGACCGCGAGAGTGGCTGGGATTATGTTGAGGAGCAAGGCTTGTGATTTGAAATGAAATACATACACGAGAGTGATGTATGGAGTTAAAATCATCATCACTTCACCGAGAGGTGAGTGATGACTACAAACCTCCTTTGCAAGTTAATTAACATGTTTAAATTCGTATTTTAATATAAGCTATGATGTGATGGTGAAATCCCAAATCTAAGATCCTTCCAAATCTGAATCTTAACCTTTCTTAAGTGATAATTTACTGTTTTGTTTTAAATCTATAATTTAGTTGTTCTAATCCAATCATCTTATGTACAACGATCTAGATTATTGAAATCATAACTCTTGCGCCTAACTAACCAACGCTCCTTGTGTTCGACCTCGACTACAACTACTCTCGTATACTTGCGAGATATAGCTAGTTGAGTAAAAGATCATTCTTATGATTGAAACTCGTTAGTGTAAACAATCAACAACTGCCCATGAGGGATCATCACTATCCAACCTGCTTGTGGTAGTTCTCAGGTAGTAGGAAGAAGAAGGATGTAGTTGGAGTCAAAGAGGAGGAGGATCTGAGGATAGGGACCCCATTGGTGGTTCAAACATTAGCCAGGGGTGCGAGCTATGCGGATGGAGACAGAAGACGTCAGTGCTCTATTCTCATAGAGAAAATAGAGGATCATGATCCATGTTCACATCCATGCACAAGAATGAAGAAGGACATGGGTAAGCAGGATGCACTCTAGCTAGATCATGCTAGGAATCCACAATCAAAATTAGAAGTGAGGCACTGCTATCCAAACCCTTTAGATTCTAGATCAATGACTGTGATTGATCCAAACTAATGTACTTTCAAAAATTTATATCTTGAGATAGGGAACTCCATTTTTCGTAAACAAGGTGTCTACCAAAAGCTAATGATGTCTATTATCTCATAAAAATATGTTTGGATAGTGTTTTGAAATTTTGGTAATTAATTTAATTTTATTTATCAAAGTTATGAGATTTCTGCTAAAAAAAGTTATGAGGTTTGAATGTTTTGGACATAAAAAAGAAAGGACTTCAGAAATTTTATGTATTTTATAGTAAGCATATTTTGATATGATTAATATAGTTCTAAAGTTTGATAATTCCATTTCAAGTTTTTTTTTCAAGTTTTTGATACTAACCCTAATAAGGGCGTTATGGGTATTTCACCAATTGATAGACTATGATATGATCTGAGATTTTTATATAAACCCTAATGTAAGGTGTTCTTATTATTTCTAAGTTTTGATGGAGTTTCATGCATTAATTTGTAAGTATTGAATTTCCGGATCTAAGTGACCATAATGTAAGATAATTAATGAGTACTTGTGGAGCAATATGCGATCTATATGCATTATTGGTATGCAATATAATTATAAGTATATTTTCCCTATGCTTTACATGTTATTCAGTAATAATAATATGTGCAAGTATCCTTGATGTTTTCTTTCTGTTAATTATGTATATAGTCATGTATTAGAGCATATGATTATTTATTTAGTTCATATTGGTATATCAACATATAATTGCTATATAATATGAGGTTTTGGATTTTAATATGATATTTAGACAAATAAATGTGCTCTAAATATGAGTTATTTTTATAAGAAATCTAAGTTGATGCATAAGGTTAGGGTGATGGGATCTGAAAATTAGAAATGAAGAAGATAAATATACATAGACTTATGGACATTTATTGATCTCCATGTGATTAGGTTATGGAAAAAATAATCAAGAAAACTTTAAAGGAATCATCAGTATCAAAGGTAAGTGGGCCATGTCCATTGAATTTAATTATTATTTTTATACTTCTACCTACCCTTTCCTACAAAGTAACTTACAAATTAAGTTACATTTAGACATTCAATATTTCATGCTTAGTCAAATCTAATGATGCTTGGAGCAATGAGAGTTTATAGGGATTGAATTATCTTATTAGAATATCATGTTTTAGATATTTGGTACTTAATCTACCTTCAGATACTTAGTATTTCTTCATTCATTTCAATTATTTTCTCAAGCCTTTAAACTCAAAATTTAGATATACTATACTTGAATGAAAGATCATATTAAGTCACATTTTAAGATTTTAGTCTAATAAGAAATTATAAATAAGATTAATTTAGTTTATAAGTATATCAGATCTCAGATTCAGATTTAAACTGAAGTCCAAATTTTTAATTGAGATTCAGATTCAAAATCAAAATTCAGTTCAGTTATCAGTTATAAAAATTCAGTTTCAATATAAGATAAGTTCATATTCAGAATTTAGTAAGTCTAAATTTAAGATAGTTAAGTCAGAACCTTCACAATATATATTATATGATAAGTCATCATCTAGTAGTCCCAAGATGATTAAGAGGCATTTTTTGCCTATACAGAGGAGTGTTTACTCCAATTCAGAGGTACTTTGGTACCAATTCAAGCCGTAGTCACGCTAACTTAGAGACACCTCAGTGTCATTCAGAGGCATGTAATGTCAATTCAGAGGTACTTTAGTACCATTTCAGGGTGTAGATACACCAATTTAGGATGACTTATCATATAATGGTGGCCAAAAATAAAATAAAACACGTAATTAAAAGGCATATCAATTCAATATAAGTTTACAATTGTTAGATAGTATTTCATATTTCAATTACAATATATTCATGTTTATCTTATTAGAAGTTCAATGCCACTTACTCTATCCTAGGTTTCCCTTTATACATGGCTGGTGATGAGATGTCCTCATGTACAAAACTTTCAGAAGAACAATCAAGATAGAGGATTTTCTTAGTGGGGCACCATCTACATGACCTGAGATATTAAGACAAAGTACAAGTTTTAGCATTATATTATAGAATTTAATATTAAGTTTGATGTAAGTAAGTTTCTTTCTAAGAATATGATGAAATTTTATTTCACACATAACATGTAATGGTTCTTGTCTATAATTGTTTTTATGTATAACATGTTTGTAACACTCCCTAGTTGAGAAGATAAATTGCAGCTTCTGCTTATGTGATATGAAATTTGGGGTGCTACATCTAGGGTTATTGGCAATAACCATGTTAACATCCACCATCAAAATCAATTTTAGGGCAATACATATAAATTGCATATATATCATATCGTATATATAGTGATTGTATATGGCATTTAAATAGATACATACATTAATAATTTATATATTATATAATAAATAAATGATAAAAACCAAAATCTGATCATATCGATTAAAATCCAAAATATAGTAAATTGGCGTACCTTTGATACCACAATAGGGAAATATGGCATCAGATATTATGGAAGAAATAAAATTTTACTGCCATATTCCTCTTAGATAGTAGATCACATCAATGACTATGAACTGAGAAAGAGGTTTGTAAGTTTATACCTGGTCCAGGAGTTAGTCCAATGACTATCCCACACTACAACGTGCTCTTTTCTTCAAGTTACGCCTAGACAACTATCAACAACGACCTCTTGGTTAATCACCATTGATGGTAGTTGACTGCGTCCTCCTAGTGGGTGGCAACGACCTCCTCATCTCTGTAGTAGTCCACGTGGACCATCAAGAATTCCTATCATTCTAGATGAACAATTAAGAAGTAGTTGTCTCTTCTAGTCAACGTTCTAATGTCAACATGCTCTCCATAGTTGTCTCTCCCTTGTTGTTCCTCCCTTTGATGGGTAGAACTTGCTCATGTTTTCATGTTATCACAACTATGAGAAGACAACAATTGGCAGATCTTATTATTGTGTCTCTAGAAAGCCTCCACTACCACTCTATTTATAAGAGGGTCAGGGTCAGGAGTTCTAGATCAAGCAGGAGTCGAAGATATGAAATTTCATGATTTTTTTTAACATGCAAATCATGAACAGGTCAGTTCACTATTGCATTGATCAATTCACATATGAGTCGATCAGTTCACCCCTTGAGATGATTGTTTCACCATGTTTTCTATTCACAGTTGTATTAGCATTTAATATCTGATTAATGCACAACTTGACATCAACATCAATTCTTGATCCAATCGAGTTGATCAACCAAACAGTCAGTTCACAACATAAATTAGTTGATTTATGCATATGAACTGATCTCTTCACTTGCTAAACTTGTCATTTTAGAGTGCAGATTGCTAATCATGTTTAAATTGAATACCTAGCACTTTAGTAATCAAGTTTAAACTTCATTCATGAGTGAAATCCTATTCTAGGTGTATCCCATGTGTGGTGACCCTATAGGTTCCAAGCTACATTGGTAGTGAATGTCCATAATCAACTTTTGACATTACAAGCAATGATTGGTATCTACCAAGACATCATTGCTACCCAAGTAATAGGAAATTTAGAGAATACCTTCAACCTACAATATGTGATTGGTGTTATAGTGATCATATAGTTACTTTTTCAAGTATATCCAGATTAAACTCAAGGCATGAAATTGTCATCCTCATCAACGTTCAATCCATGTTCCTTGCACTAGAACAAACTATCTAAGATATATATGAGCTCAATATCACATATTGACTCACATGAGCATGGCCATGCATTTCTCAGTCTTTGTTATCAAACGACCATGATATCATACTCTTCTATGAGGGACAAATCCCATCTACATCACTCATAGTCATCCCCATGTGTCACAATACACCTGATTACCACCTTTATGGCAACATTTATTCAAGGTCACAATAAATGATGTCAAAGTACATCGAATGACATATGATGAGTATAGTGCTTTTAGGTCTAAGAACCACAATCACCACCATCACTATGAGAGATGATTATGAATACCTTTCTATGGTTTCTATGCATCACTCTCAAGGCGGGTTTGTCCGATTCACTATTCTCTAACAAGTATCTATGTGTTTGGTTTGATATCACATATCATGACTTAATGAGATTCTGTCATCAATGAGCACACACTCTAGTCTAAAGTGTTATTACTGTCTCTAAGCTTCCACAATAACAACTGACTAGGGAATTAACAAGAATGTATATACTCTTAGCATCAGTATGATCTCATTGTTCAGGTCCTCAACCTAAAGACATACATCATTGACAAACATAATTGTTTAGACATTTATTATGTAATATCATTATCTCATAACCTGAATAAAAATGAATTGGAACATTTCCTTTATTATTAATCAAATTGTTTATAAGATATGCGATTTCAATCATCATATGATTGTCTCTCTGGGCATACATACCAACATTAGCATTTTCTGGCCCATTGAAATGCATGTGTTACAGACCAGACATCTAAGAGATCTTTTTTGTCTTATATACATGTTCATATATATATATATATATATATATATATATATATATATATATATATATATATATATATATATATATATATATATATATATATATATATATATATATATATAGAGAGAGAGAGAGAGAGAGAGTCAGGCTAGTGTACACTCGAGTGTACTGGAGGCACCGTACACCTCAGTCATTTTTGAAGATGCAATAACTTTTTGACAAATCTAAACCATTGATATTCTTAATTATCTTTAGAACATACTATATAATAAATTGTAGCTCATTTGGACACTTATAGGTCATTCATCTAAAGGTGGAAAAAACCATGCATTTCAAATTAGTTTTGTGCGTCGATTTTGTTGTCCTTGGATGAGTGACATACACTCATCCAAATTAGTTCAAATTTTGTATGTAGCCTATTATTATTGTAATAATGAAGATCAATGGATAAGATTTTGGAAAAATAAGGTCTAGATAGGAAAACATCATTGGGGTGTACGACATGATCTATACACTCGAGTGTATTCTAGCCTGACTCTATCTATCTCTCTCTCTCTCTCTCTCTCTATATATATATATATATATATATATATATAGAGAGAGAGAGAGAGAGAGAGTTAGGCTAGAATACACTTGAGTGTACGGATCGCACGAATACACTCAAGTGTGTTTGCATATCAAGACTATTTTTTGCAAAATGTAAACCATTGATCTTCACTGTAATACTATAAATAAGCTACATATACATTTTGAGCCCATTTGGATGAGTGTAAGTCACTCATCCAAGGGAAATAAAATAGACGCGCAAAACTAATTTAAAATACATAATTTTTGCGGTCTTCATAACATGAGCTATACATATCCAAATGTGCTCAAATTTTGCGTATGAGTTGTTCACAAGATGTTTAAGAAGATCAATGGATTAGATTTTCAAAAAAAAAATTACATCATGAAAAACTACTTGAGTGTATTCCGCTCCAGATACACTTGAGTGTATTCTAGTCTGACTCTCTCTCTCTATATATATATATAAATATAAATATATATATATATATACATAAGAGAGAGACAGTGTCTTGTTGCTATAGTAGAGTCTTATTCTTACATCATTGCTGAATGATGAAGTGTTGGACAAGAAGATGGAGAGCAAGTACCAGTAGTTGGAGAAGTCAAAATTGAAAGGAAAATGAGGACCTCTTGGGCATAGTTTTTATTCCTTAGATCATAGGTCATCATGGTGTGACATGGATAAAGTTTGGTTGATCTTGGGTGGGTGAAGACACCATTTTTTGTCCATATAACTTGCCAAATAGGATGCATAGATTATTTATTCTTTTTCTTTAGTTATCTCTTTAATAAAACTAGAACACCTGAGAAAATCAAGTTGAAAAATGAAGTGAGGTCTATTATTCAACATTCACTTCCCATGAAGAAGAAAGATCTAGGAGCCTCACCGGTACCTTGTTACTTAGTGGGACATCACATATGTCAATCCCTACTTGATTTGGGATCTAGTATGAATTTGATGCCATATAGTGTCTATGTTGAGCTAGGGCTAGGAAAGCTATAGCCAACAAATTGCACTCTCCAATTTGAAAGAGACAATCATGGAGCCACTACATACATGCACTTCAACATCATTTATAGATAAGATTGGCCTTCCTAAGATAATAGCAATAATATTATCATCTACCTCCATATCATGAATAATAAAGTCTCTTGGGAACATCACTGTAATTTCTTTGTCTATCATCATGAATACACTTCCACTAAAAAAACAAGCTAAGGATGTTGAGAATTTTTACTTTAAAGAGAAATTTGATTATATAAATGTTGAATGTGAACATCTTGAGAAATTATATGATCAATGGGACAAGGAACAACTATTGAATGCAAATGAGTAATCCCTTTACTTTAAGAAAGGACCCACAAAGTTCCTCAATAGATGACAGATTGAAGGAACTCCATGCTCAACTGAAAGCAATAAACTTAGTGCCTGTAGGAGGCAATCCACGTAGGTTTGAGTTTTTTTGTTCATTCAAGCATTGTTGTTTGGTTAGACTTTTATATTTATACTTCGAAGAAACAGACAAACACATATCACAATTTTTTTTGGTTTTTAATCTGTCTTCAAACATGAATTATATTAAAGAATGATCCATGGAGTGGCTAACTCATTGAAGATCAAAGATGAGAAGAAGAAAACAACTGAACTGAATTGAAAAAGCTATAGGAAAGAATCTGCCATGCCTGTTATCTCTATCTCCACCACGATAGTGGTGCCATCCATTAAAAAGGGCCATTATCCATAGAACGGTCATGGTGCCCTTGTCATGACCATTTGAGTGCCAATTGGATTTCCCACCACTTGAGTGCCACTTGGATTTCTCACCACTTGTATTTACTGACACATATATAAAATATGTGGATAGATAGACCTCTCTCTATATATTTATTTATGCCCAAGTGGCATGTAGATTGAACATTCATAGGTGCCTGCACCTTCCATTGAAAATTGGGTATCTTAATATTTGCTTATAATGTTTCAAACTGGAAATGAATGGTTGACATAAGGTTAGAATTCTCCTTTAAGACTAAGGCAAATGTCAATAAGTCCATTGATGTTAAGTTGTGACATTATGGTGTGTCAGTGTTGGGTAGTTTATCTATATTTATTTGTTTATTTCATTTCAAGATATTAACCACTCATTACAAGCTCCATGACATATATGTTTTGATGATTTAATATTTTCTTTTAGTATTGTTCTACGTTCTATAAAATCACAAAGCCTTGGGGCTGTCATAATTTGGTTAGATACAAGATTGAGTTTAGGTGTAGATCATTGTCAAATCATTCCCAACATAATAGTGATACTTTTAGGGGGTAGAAATGGTTGCCACCGATCCAAATTAATCTATGCAATGGAGTTAATTTGTCACCATCATATCCTTGTGATTTATGTAAGATAAATTTAACACAACATTTTTAAACCATTACTAAATGTGGAATAAGATTCAACCCTAATTAGTAATCTTGAAGTGTTTCAAATTTCAACCACATTAGACCATGTTGGTCATTTTTTCCTGAGACCACTACTCATATGGTGCACAAATGTATTGTGAAAACATATACCTTTTGTAGAAAAAGTAAGACATGTTTGAGGGATTAATATATATTAACAAAATCGATTCTTTTAACCAATTATCATTTTATTAATAATAAAATCAAGTAGTTCGTATTATTTCAGAATTGTACAAGGATAGACACTGAGCATTGATTTAGAAATATTTGCAATATGCATTTACACTAACTAATTACTCTTTGTTAAAATATAATTTGTTGTTTACTACTAAAATAAAAAACTATGACTTACTAGGTCCAAATAAGTACATATTCTAAAATAGGTATTGGTTTACCTCCAAATAATATTTTCAAAGGTTATATTTGGTACATAGGGAGAATAATGACATTTTAGTTACCGAGTTAAGAAAAAAGAATACTATTTATTGAGAGTAATGATTAACATGGTCTATTTTTGTCTACAAGAAAAGGATGGAAATGAAAGAAAAAGAGTTTCTTCTAAAAATATGTTTCTTCATGAACTATTTGATATTATGGAGTTAATAATTTTCCTCTAACTATTTTATCTCTTTTTACAAAAATATAACTCCCATTAGGATTTTCTGTTTGCCAAGAGAAAGGGAGAAGGGAAAGAAAGGGGAGGTGGCCATAGTGGGGCTATCTTATCTAATTTTCATCATTATCTATTTATTACAATCATTCCTTTTGTATTCTCTCCCTATATTTAGCCATACTTCTAGACTCATTCATGCGATGTTTGGTGAGTGGTGAATGAAGGGGAGGGGAAGGGAAGTGACACTTATGATATTATTTTTGGTTAGCTTGGGGAATGGAAGGGAAGGAGAATATTAAAATAATGTAAATATAAAAAATTATATGGCGGCATACAACACTGGTGATATAAAAAATGGGACTATCTATTCTTTTTTATATTCATTGTGGCTATGCACATACTTCCCTTCATATTTTTATATTTATAGCTAACTTTTCTCTGTGTATTTAAGTCACTTCCATAATTCATGAGTTCCATTCACACTCTCCACATATCCTCCAGTTATCTATATATTCTTTACTTGTTATGTTTGTAAATTTAATGACTTCTAACTTTTTAAGTTAGAAAGTAAAAATTCTAAACTTTTTAAGTTTACTTTCAAATTCTACACAATTTTTTTTGGTTCCCTATTAACTCTTTTTTAGTTTTTTCTCTACATTTTCCACATTTTTTCAAAGAATTCCAAACATTTCTTGTATCCATCTAAGTACGTAGAATATATGTGACAAACTACATCTTTTCCGTTCTCAATAGTTGCGAGCTATACTAATTTTTGTTGTCCTATCATTTATATATCCTCTCCCACAATGTTTATTTTCCTCCAACCTTTTTGATAGTATTCATGCTAAGTCTTTTCCCTTCTCTTTGCCGGCCCATCTTTTTGACTCACACCCGTGTGACTCACACCCACAATGACACAATCTAAATGTAACCCATCCACCCATTTATTAGGTTTAGTGGCTCTCCTTTTAAATATTTAACTTATTTTATGTGAGAATAAATTATATGTGTTTCGTTGTACATACAAATTTATGGTATAGAATAACTTCTAAGTAAATAATCTGAATGCAAATTATTAGGTATTTAACGAAGAAGATACACAACCAACAATTTTTTAACTAACAATGACTATACACCTTTGGTCAAATTATCATTGTAATTCAATAAAACAAGCATATATGCTAATGTCAACATCAATTTATGAATTGGACCTTTAATTAAAGCCAAAAAGAAACTTATTTTCCCCTTGTTAAGAAGTTCCATATATTTTACATTTAGGATTCATTTTCGATAGAATTTAATAATGATTTATTGAGAAAAATTTATTATGCTTCAAGTAATTTATAGCAACAATTTTGTAATGTATTAAATAAGACGAACATTTATGTTTCAAATGTTAAAAATAGAAACATTATGACTTTGGATTAAGTCCAATCTTTCGACATATGGTTATATGAAAAAAGACATGTGCATTATGATAAACTATACTCACCATTCATTTTATTCAAAAAAATTACAATTACACTACTTAATAATATCACTATTACATTGTACGTGTGGGAAAACTAGAATTGGAGGGGTGGGGCGTGAAACTCTACATAAAGAAAGCAATTTTGTTCTATCCTTGTCTAGACCAGCCTTCAGTCTACCGTTTCACCCCACATCTTGGACATGTACTTTCTACATGTATTTCATTATACATAAAGATTTATGCTATAGAATAACTTTTAAAAACTTAGTTTGAAAACAAATAATCAAATATTTAGCAGAGAAGATACAAAACAAACACGTTTTTAACTAATAATGATTGTCTAGTTTTGGTTAATGACATTGTAGTTCAATAAAACAATAAAAAATGGTAATGTCATCAACAATATATAAACTAAACTTTTCATCAAACTTCTAAATAAATTTATTTTTTCTTTTTAAACTTTTTCATACAATTATATATCTAAGATTCATTTGGGATAGAATGTAATGTCAAAAAACCTTAATCATGATTCAATTAATTTATAGAAAATTTTTTAATGTACTAATTAACAATGACATTTATATTTCAAATGTTAAAAACTATATATTTAGGATCAAGTCCAAAGCATCTACATATGGTTATCAAAAAAGGAAAAACACTGAAAAACTATAACTCACTATTTCTTTTATTTAGAAAGTTTACAACTACACTCTACTTAATGTGAAAATATTTTTTCCAACAAGCACCAAGGCTCGATATAATATTTGATGTCAAATGATAAACCATTCTTTTCTAGTTTTTTAAGAAAGTTGCTTTCATTAAAAAATAATTAGCATTAATTCTATTTTAGGTACAAAAATCATAAAATGTTGTGACACATTGTTTTTTTCCACTAGGAATTATACATGCAAACCTACTTTAAAATATACTCATAGAATAAATTTAACAGTAATGACCAAATCATCTATTCTCAATTTTTTTGACTATTTAGTATATGTATCCTATTATATTGTTCGTGTATGTTCACGCATGAGCCAAATTAGAATTTTGGAAGACCGTGGGGGGGTCGAAACTCTACATAAAAAAATAGTTGTGTTCTCCCACATCCTTCAGTCTACTGTTTCACCCCACATCTTGGACAGGTATCGCCTGCAACTGCTATTGTTGACATCCCATGAATATCCCCCACGATCAGCGCGCGTCCCGCTCATCTCTTGTCGTTGTTCCCATCAGCTGCTACCACCGCCGATGTCGGCTTGAGCTTGTGTTTGTACTCTACCGTGACTTGTTCAAAGGCGTCCACACTGAACGTGTGGATGTTGATCTTGGGATTCATGAGATCCCTGATGTACGCGAACGCCAGCTGATCCCTAGGGTTGAATGCATCCAGCTCATTGAAGAGTAGGCACGAGAAGTCGTTGGTCCTTGGCCTGTACCGCCGAAGTATCAGGGATGTATCTGGCACATCTGCACATTTTGTGGTAGAAGATGTCTATTACACTTATTTGTAGGATTCAAAAGTGAAAAGTTTTGAAATTTTTGATTAGGGCCTGCTTAGTTCGCTCATAATTAACTCTCTAGATTTACCCAAATTTTCACAAAAAAAATAATAATTAACTCTCTAGGTGAATGGATGTTGAACAGAGAGGTTGTTCTGTGGGCGGTGACTTTACGTGTGGTTAAATGAAAAATGAGTATTAATTTATCTGCATTCGAAGATGACTATTTCTTCATCTATTATAAAATCTGAGATGAATAATGGGGGTTGACTAATCATCCTGAATACAACATATTGTACTGATACACTAACTACTCGTATAAGCTAGCTTTTCCGCGGACCACAGATGTAGGCCATTCCGGCAATACGTCTCCATCTGTGTCCTCAACTCTTGGAGGTCACCCCACTTCTTCCACCTGGGTGTAGCCACGACCTCCTCCATGGTGTGCACGTTAAAGGGGTGCTTAGAGATGGCCATGTCGACGTCGTCGCCGTCGGCTAGCAAGAGGGAGTGAACAAGCAGTAGAGGGTCGATAGTGAGCTGGATCTTCGCGTCGACCCATACGCTGAATCTCGCGTTGGGGAAGAGCCGGTGCGGGAGGTGCTTGGGGATTACTCCGTTCATGGAGGACAAGCCTATCCCCATCCAGGCGCACAAGCCTCCACACACCGATGTTGATGGGGCGAGGAGGGAATCTGGGTTGTTGTTGTTGGTGGCGGCTCGGGAGTATTTTATGATCCCAGAGGGAGTTGATGGTGGCATCGTTGACGAACATGAAGAAGCATACTGCAGCGAGCGTGTTGGGTCCTAAACCCATGGGTTGTCGGATCTTGTTGTGGTCGCCGAACAGGGCGGATAGCACGGCGACGCTGTGGCAGTTCTCCATGGCCGCTTTGCGGATTTCGTCGTAAGTCGATCTGTAATATGCGCAGGGCCGTCGTGAATGAGTCGTATGTGGTTATATTACATCTTAGAGAAATGATCGACTAATACGGAAAACTTGTATATATCTATAGATCTTAGTCAAAACAAAGAGGAATGGAGTAGATACGGACGACCATAGGGGTATTGATTTGGGAGATCTATCAGTTTGATCGCATCGTCCGATGCATACCGGTGAAGAAGAGTGGGTTGTCACAGGACCACGATGCAGCGGGTAGTGCGTGCTTGTGGGGTCCATACCCGGCCGGGTATTTAAACAACAAATAAAACATCGTCTTCTTCCCGACGGCGGTCTTCACGGCATCAAAGGGCAGGAGGAGGTGCAGATCACAGGCTTTCCGGGAGAACTAGGCGTAGATGCAAAGGGAGACGGTGGTGAGGAGGTAGAGGATGGATATGGAGAGTAGCTTCGACTCGAATATGGGTGGCTTCTGCCATGTCACTGACACAGAAACCCTTACCCTCGTCAAGAGATGGAGGAACCTTCATAATCCTCATATTGCAAGGCGGCCTCGTCGTCGTGAGGGATGAAGGTCGGCCGTTGTTATTATAATTAAAAGCGGTGTGCTTTTGATGGTTATTGATTGTTGTAGGGACTCGAGTCGTGTAAAGACGACAATCATCATGCGAATCGACCTCGGAAAATGATGAGGCGTAGAGTTGGGGGTAGTTTAGTTTAATCGCTGAACACACCAACACATGATGGGCATACTGTTCGGAACTACATCGGGATCCATGGAGATGGGGGCGATGCGATATGGTCGGGCTGGGAACAACTTGAGAAACATGAGGAGGAGATAGATGCAGGAGGGATAGAGAGAGCGAGGGGTTTGACTGGAGGCGGTCTGGGTGATGGATCACGAGCGGCACATGCCGTACATCAGCCTCGCTCACGGTATCGTTGGCCGAAATGGCTTTTGTCACGCCTGGAACGGACCACGCCAGGCGAACGTGTAACTATTGCCGCGTGAATTGCCACATCGCGCAAGCCACACCTCACACTCGCATGCATTCAGTGAATAGTAGTTAATTATCCCACGAGAGAGAGAGAGAGAGAGATGAACTCGAATCATGCTCTTGACATTAAACTGGGATTTCAATGTGTAACGACCCGGTTGTTATTCAATCTGACAGTGTTGATTTATATTCTGAGTCGTTCGAAATCTGACTTGTTGTATTCCATCTGGTTGTATTCCAACTATTGATTATCTTCGAGGGAGAGAGTTATGTTTTGCTTCTATTGTATTTTATGCAATGGTAACGCTGAATCAATACAAGATGTTATTTTAATTTGTTTTCAAGACTAGCATTTCAAAAGTTGTTGTATATTATCAATTCCTTTCCACTAACCCAGGCAGAATAAAGGATATTCTGGTGTGTAAGACCAAGACAGATGCAAATTCTCACCATTCACATTATCATATTTGGAAATGTAAGAAACAAGCTATATTTGATAACATGATCCTTGCATAAGTAGGTACCGCCTGCAACTGCTATTGTTGATGTCCCATGAATATCCCCCACGATCAGCATGCATCCCGCTCATCTTCTTGCCATTGTTCCCATCAGCTGCTGCCATCGCCGACTTCGACTTGAGGTTGTGTTTGTACTCTACCGTGACTTGTTCAAAGGCATCCACACTAAACATGTGGATGTTGATCTTGGGATTCATGAGATCCCTGACGTATGCGAACTCCAGCTGATCCCTAGGGTTGAATGCGTCCAGCTCATTGAAGAGTAGGCACGAGAAGTGGTTGGTCCTTGGCCCGTGCCACCGAAGTATCAGGGTTGTATACGGTACATCTGCACATTTTGTGGTAGAAGATGTCTATTACACTTATTTGTAGGATTTAAAAGTGAAAAGTTTTGAAATTTTCTATTAGTGCCTGCTTAGTTCGATCATAATTAACTCTCTAGATTTACCCAAATTTTCACAAAAAAAAAATAATTAACTCTCTAGGTGAACGGATGTTGAACAGAGAGGTTGTTCTGTGGGCGGTGACTTTACATGTGGTTAAACGAAAAATGAGTATTAATTTATCTACATTTGAAGATGACTATTTCTTCATCTATTATAAAATCCAAGATGAATAATGGGGGTTGACTAATCATCCAGAATACAACATACCGTACAGATACACTCACCACTCGTATAAGGCAGCTTTTCCACGGACCACGACTGTAGGCCATTCCGACAATACGTCTCCATATGCATCCTCAACTCTTGGAGGTCACCCCACTTCTTCCACCTGGCTGTAGCCACGACCTCCTCCATGGTGTGCACATTAAAGGGGTTCTTAGAGATGGCCATGTCGATGTCGTCGTCGTCGGCTAGCAAGAGGGAGTGAACCAGCAGTAGAGGGTCGATAGTGAGCTAGATCTTGGCGTCGACCCATACGTTGAATCTCGCGTTGGGTAAGAGCCGGTGCGGGAGGTGCTTGGGGATCACTCCGTTCATGGCCGGGTTTGTGTATGGCAGCCTGTCCCCGTCCAAGCGCACAAGCCTCCACACGCCGAGGTTGATGGGGCGAGGAGGGAATCCAGGTTGTTGTTGTTGGTGGTGGCTCGGGAGTATTTTATGATCCCGGAGGGAGTTGATGGTGGCGTCATTGACGAACATGAAGAAGCAGACCACAGTGAGCATGTTGGGTCCTAAACCCATGGGTTGCCGGATCTTGTCATGGTCTCGTAATAGGGCGGATAGCACGACGACGCCGTGGCAGTTCTCCATGGCCGCTTTGTGTGTCGTTTGAATTCATAGAGGGATGATATGGTCACATAACTAATTTTAAGTGGACGATGACTGCAAACGTGTAGAGAAGTAGTGCTTTTGGGTACTGGAAATATTTGTTAATAAAGATTTTAGTAATAATTGGATTGTTCTTGTTTATATACCTCCATCAGAGATGAGAAATTCCTTGAGGAAACCGCATGGTATCGATGTTAGGCTGTTCCCTTGTTGCCGCCAGCGTCTTTCAAGGTCGAAGTAGGATTTCCTCAAGTCAGAGGAAAAGTTCCCACCGAAGGTGGCCGTACTTGCATCATTCGGCGCCATGTATATGATAGGAATGTCGTCTTCAGAAGGGGACGGAGTAGTGGAACCATTCGAAGGTGGTGGCACGTTTGTGAGGCTGCGTTTGCAGATTTCGTCGTAAGCCGATCCGTAATCTGCGCAGGGCCGTCGTGAAGGAGTCGTACGTGGTTGTATCACATCTCAGAGAAACGATCGACTAATACAGAAAACGTGTATATATCTGTAGATCTTAGTCAAAACAAAGAGGAATGGAGTAGATACGGACGACCATCGGGGTATTGATTTGGGCGATCTATCAGTTTGATCGCATCGTCCGATGCATACCAGTGAATAAGAGTGGGTTGTCACATGACGAAAATGCAACAGGTAGTGCATGCTTGTGGGGTCCATACCCGGCCGGGAATTGAAACAACGAATCAAACGTCGTCTTCTTTCCGGCGGCGATCTTCACGGCATCAAAGGGCAAGAGGAGGCACAAATCGCAGGCTTTCCGGGAGAATGAGGCATAGATGCAAAGGGAGACAATGGTGAGGAGGTAGAGGATGGATATGGAGAGCAGCTTCAACTCGAATATGGGTGGCTTCTACCATGTCACTGACACGGAAACCCTTACCCTCGACAAGCGACGGAGGAAGAATCCTCCCATCAAGGATACTAAAGTTGTATCTTCTAGCTAGTATCCAAGGACTGCCAACCGGTGGTGTCTATTGCAAGGCGGCCTCGTCGTCGTGAGGGATGGAGGCCGGCCGTTGTTATAATAATAAAAAGCAATGTGCTTTTTATGGTTATTGATTGCTGTAGAGACTCGAATCGTATAAAGACGACGATCATCATGCGAATCGACCTCGGAAAATGATGAGGCGTAGAGTTATGGGCAGTTTAGTTTAATCGTTGATCACACCCACACATGATGGGCGTACTATTCGGAATTGCATCAGGATCCATGGAGATGGGGGCGATGTGATATGGTCGGGCTGGGAACAACCTGGGAAAGATGAGGAGGAGACAGATGCAGGAGGGATAGAGAGAGAGAGAGGTTTGACTGGCGGCGGTCTGGGGGATGGATCACGAGTGGCACATGCCGCACATCAGCCTCGCTCATGGTATCGTTGGCCGAAATGGCTTTTGTCGCGCCTGGAACAGACCACGTCAGGCAAACTTGTAACTATTGCCGCGTGAATTGCCGCATCGCGCGAGCCACACCTCACACTCGCATGCATTCAGTGAATTGTAGTTAATTATCCCACGAGAGAGAGAGTGTGAGAGAGAGATGAACTCGAATCATGCTCTTGACATTAAAATGGGATTTCAACGTGTAACGACCCGGTTGTTATTCAATCTCACATTGTTGATTTATATTCCGAGTCCTTCGAAATCTGACTAGTTGTATTCCTTCTGGTTGTATTCCAACTATTGATTATCTTCGAGGGAGAGAGTTATGTTTTTCTTCTATTGTATTTTATTCAACAGTAACGCTGAATCAATACAAGAAGTTATTTTAATATGTTTCCAAGACTAGCATTTCAAAAGTTGTTGTATATTATCAATTCCTTTCCACTAACCCAGGCAGAATAAAGGATATTCTGGTGTGTAAGACCAAGACGGATGCAAATTCTCACCATTCACATTATCATATTTGGAAATGTAAGAAACAAGCTATATTTGATAACATGAGCCTTGCATAAGTAGAGTGTGGCACAACACTCTTTTCTATCGTTTACTTCTCTTGTATAGTTTGTTAATTTTGATTTTAATATTTACATACATTTTTCCTTACTTCCTTTCATGTAAATAAACTCGTGGACCGCAATGTTTCAACCTCATCTCACAATAACTGCCAATCATGAGATTAGGAAATTAATTGAAGATTAAATATAAAATTAAATATCATTCTTAATTTTTTTCCAATATCAAATGCTTGGGTTTCTCACACTCAATGACATGAATTGACTTTCGACACATATATAAGACATGATTGCTTTGATCTAGTTCTTAATCATAACGATATATATCAAAACATTCATACTAAATATCTCACTTACATGTATACGAGTCTTGGTAATCAGATACGTACTTTGTTTATAAATAACAATGTTACACATTATAATTTAAAACTCTCTTATTTCTTTACAAGGACCTACAGTGACAAGACGAGCCGAACTTGACTAATTTTATACTTACATTCTTGTAGAAGATCTGCTCAGATGCATTGACATCTTCAATTCACATAGTTTCATTAAAAATTTGTGAGTAGAGGGGTGAAATACTTCCTCAGTCAATGAGTAAAACATTAGAACAATAATTTAGGCATTTAACTTATGTAATAATTGAAATTAAAATAAGGTAGTAATGCAATTAAAAGAGTATCTATATGGAAATTCACAAATAACACTATAACATTCATCACTAGAAATATACACATATCAAAATATTTTCCTCATAAAATTTGATTTGAAGTGACTAGTGAACTATCTACTACTACGTTGGCCAACAAGACATAGTCGACTTATCCAAATAACGAAATTCTTTTTTCTAGACTTAACTGAATTCAATTATCTTTTTCTTTTACTTTGCCTCTAAACTCTCTTAGATCATATCATCCAAGAAAATACCATTGCTGCATGACTCACTGTACATGACTTAAGGTAAACCCAGAGACCTTAAAGATAACTACAAACTACTTGGTCTGCGCTAAGGTTGCCTCGTATGGCCTGACAGTGACTAAATAGTTGGATGCAAAACGGTGGCCCCATGTCCTGGGTATTCAGGAGGGGTGCCTCTGGGATAAAAAGACTTTGAAACTATGTAAGGAAGTTCCATAAAGTTTGACACATAATACAGAGTAACTGTTAGAAGGAGTATGCGCACAAGGACTATATACTCCAATTGTAATTGGTACCACTACAATCTCTGATTATTATTTGGTATCTATGCTACTAAACTAATACCACTGAGATCTTCAGTTATTGTTGGTACTCTAGTATACTAAAGTACAATGGATACCTAGTCAGTTGGTGTTGGGTACTTCGTAGTAGGGCTACTTATTTCTATATCTGATAGTCCATAGACCTCTTTCACCTTTGTAGTTGCAAACCTACAAGGATGGGTTCTACAATGTTCAGGGTATCAACTACTATTATACTTTTCAAATGATATCTTTCTCTTAAACTGATCTCTTTTATTTCTATATTTTCACAGGCTACTTGGACTATTCAAATGAACTCAACGATGATACTAAATTGAATACTTAACTTCTTATAACCCTTACCTTATGGTTTGTCATAGCTCATTCACATATAACATTTCTCACATATTCAAATAGAAATCATGTCTATTGATATAATCATTCACATTTACATTTTTTCACATTTATATATAGAACCGATTGAATCCCTAACTGAGAGAATCTCACAACTGTTTACATATAGCATCATATTAACTCATGTATTTCTTGAGAAGTATCTGAACTAGTTTTTTTACATCACAGAATAAAAAATATGTGTTCATATAAAACAATTTTCAACTAGAAACCTAAATTATCACATGAATCACTTCAATCAGCCGTTTACCGTTAGATTAGACATGTACACTTTTAGAAGTATACTAAACTAGATTTCCATCATTAATTACTTGCTTTTCACAATATATGTATTGTATAACTCAAAAATTTTGCTTGTCAATATATCAAATTCAATATATCAATCATGTATAATTAAATACACTAGTTACTAAGTATGACCTTATAAATACGTATCTGCATTTCAACTAGGTTGTTGTTCAAAAACCTGAATAATTCAGAAGATCAGATTTTTAGAAATTTCATAAATTAATTTTTAAATTCTATGATATTCAAGGTACATGAAATTACATAGCTAGTTTATCCTATAATCATTGTTCAGTAACACTTTGAGCATTGAATGGAATTTCTTTTAAACTGACTTTAAGAACAATACCATTTTGTTCACTATCTCTAATGGAGAAATTGATGAATTTTGAAAGAAATTCATCTACTTATGTGCAATTGACTAAAATATTCCTCTACCCACTCACTTCAGGTAATAATCACCTCAGAAACATAGTCAAGGTACAAATCTCCATGAATCCAAAACAAATTTTGAGAAACAATCTTGTTTCTTTCTCATTTCAATTTAAGAACCCAACAAATGGAGACTGGAGAAAGAAAAAAAAAATAAGATGATTTGATACCCTTTTGTTCCAAATCAAAAGAAGGAGATAATTTATACACAGTAGAGAAGATTCACCATGAAAAACTATCTAAAGAAGATTAACTCATCACTTCTAAGAAGATAGAACCCTTGATCAATATCTCTACTTCTTTCCTATTCCAAACCTTAATTCTCCCTCTCTTAATAGGATTTCATTTTACTGTAATGAATTATGAACTATGGGAGCTACATGGGTGTTAGATTACTTATATATATATATAGACATATATATATACACACACACATACATACATACATACATACATACATACATATATATATATATATATATATATATATATATATATATAGAGAGAGAGAGAGAGAGAGAGAGAGAGAGAGATAGAAAGAGATATATATATACAAATACACACACACACACATATATATATATATATATATATATATATATATATATATATAGAGAGAGAGAGAGAGAGAGAGAGTCAGGCTAGAATACACTTGAGTGTATTCGGAGCAGAATACACTCAAGTAGTTTTTCATGATGCAATATTTTTCTTCAAAAATCTAATCCGTTGACCTTCTTAAACAAATTGTGAATAGATCATATAAAAAATTTGAGCACATATGGACATTTATAGGTCATGTGCGTCGATTTTTTTGTCCTTGGATTTAACTTGCACTCATCCAAATGGACATAAAATTTGTATATAGCCTAACTATAGTATGGCAGTGAAGATCAATGGTTTATATTTTGCAAAGAAATAGTCTTGATATATAAACAGTTGAGTGTATTCATGCGATCTGTACACTTGAGTGTATTCTAGTCTGACTCATTGTGTGTGTGTGTGTCTATATATATATATATATATATATATATATATATATATATATATATATATATATATATATATATATATATATATATATATATATATATATATATATATATATATATATATATATATATATATATATATATATATATATATATATATATATATATATATATATATGTGGCCAGGTTACTTACATGCGTCAGTAGAAAGAATTTCACACAACTGATCGGCACACAAATGATCTCATTAATTACATGGGTCAATTTATGACATGGAATGACAACAGTCAGATATGCAACACCTCCAACTTTTTTTTGCCGAACCTTCGAAATGAGAGCATGCAAATGTTAGTAAGTTTATTTTGTTGACAATGTATTTTTGAACTTATATTACTGCCATGTCACTGCAGGATAAATATTCAAATAAAGTTGTAAATATGAGATGACAACTTGAGATATGAAGCTCTCAAGATTGGTGGTTGTTTTGTGAAGACGTTGGCTTGCAGCTGGACTCCAGTTGAGTGAGAAAATCGTATAAGAGCTACTTGCAGATCCCCCTCGTGACATGTGACGTGATGCCGAGCCCCTGGAATAGATAAACGCAGTGATGTGTGACGATCCCTTTAGCCCCTTGGTGTGGTTCAGAAAGGTGGTTTAATGTAAATCTTGCGTGCTGGTGTCTCGATGTGTAGCGTCTAAGTTTGCTGGTTGGTTTGACGGACAGAAGATCCGAGGCCAAGTGCAGTGGATGTGAGAGATCCGTGATTTCAAATTAATCTGGTAAAGAGGATCTACAAATTTTACAGCAGTTAATAAATGTTATTGTACCCAGGTAACGTGAAAACAGCCTATATATAAGATAATTTGCATGTTACTTATTTTATTTTAACAAGTTCTTAGATCCACTCTTTTTTTCTTTCACCATAGGTTCTCAAAAGTTTGGTTGACTGAACATGGCGCGTCGGAACTACTTGCAGAGCCTTATCGTGACGCGCGTCATGACACTGGCGGAGATAAATGAGAGTTATTAGATTGGAAGCAGTGATGGGCGACAAACCATTTATCCACGTGGTGCGGCCTAGAAAGGTGTTTAATGGCACGAGTGGGGATCTTTTTTTCCGCTGTCTCAAGGTGTAGCGTCTGAGTTTGTTGATCGGTTTGACGGGCAGAAGATAGGGGGACAAGTGTGCAGGTGAGAGATATGTGATTTACATATTAATCGAGTAAATAAGATCAAGAAATTTACAGCAGGGTAGCAATTGTTACCGTTCCAATGCGGGTGTGAAAAACACCCTATACATAGGATCATTTGCAAGTTACTTTTTTTTAACAATTACTTAAGAGTCATTTTTTTATCATATGTTCTCAAAAGTCATTATTCATAGAAAATAATGGCTCATTGTACTTGACTTAAATTTTTTCTTTTTAGTTGCTCAGTTATATTATTGCCACAAGGTCAAGACTACTAGACAAGCATATTAAAGTTCCCAGTAACTTAATTCAATGATTATATAACTTCTTCTATATATGAGCCACGTGGTAATGACTCATAGGTCCTTAAAGGGCCCCGTAAATGAGGGGTACATGAACAAATGTTGTTTGTCAACGCGACATATTCAACTTACATACCCACTTGTGTTGGAATCCGTCAATTCTTTTAGCATGTGCTACAACATTATTGTGGTATGGAGTTTGATTCTTTTTGTTTGGCATGAAGTTTTTGTTATATCCAATATGCTTTCTAATATAATGTATACTTCCATTATAGTAATATGTTTATATATATAAAGATTATGTATTTCATGACAACCTTTTACATGAATCATGTCCTCTAAATCCAACATGATTTCATAACACCATCTTTATATAATATAAGGTTTGACATGCAAATTTAGTCTTTATATAATTTTTTATAAGTGGTATGATACTTTTATTTACTTACGACAAAGTACATTTTCTATGATGTTCACTCCACTATTGAGTATATCAAAACTTTTGCAAAAAAAAATAATAATACCGTGCAAACTAACACAACTTTTATTCTTCAAGTATTTATTAAGAACTTTGTCTTTACATGATTAAAATTTATATTACATAGGTAGCTAATTGAAATATGGATTTCAAGCTTTGGATGCTATTTGAAAAAAATAGTATAAAATATATTTACACTCCCATTTCTAATTGACAAATATAAATGTTATATTTATTTGCTATTTTTTGTTTAAAATTAATACTAATATTATTTATATTA
>OY856415.1:659428936-659433936 GCA_963693085.1 Alisma plantago-aquatica
TCGTCCAGTATTCAATATCGACTTAATGGTTAGCCGTCGCACTTGTTGTCGTTGTCTCCGCTGTCAGCAATTACCGGCAGGACCGTAGGTTCGACAAACTGTCCGCTGAATCCGCTGATTTCCCCGTCGACGTCGTGAGAGATGGTCGGCGCCGGAACGTGCCCGCGTCTGAGGTTGTGGTCGGTGACATCGTGTGGCTGAAGATCGGCGACCAGGTCCCCGCCGACGGGGTCCTTCTAGACGGCCACGCGCTGCGTGTCGACGAATCCAGCATGACAGGGGAGCCGCTTCACGTTGCCATCGACCATGACGGCAACCCGTTCCTCTGGTCCGGCACCAAGGTTGCTGACGGGTACGGCAGGATGCTGGTCACTGCTGTAGGAGGCAACACCACATGGGGCGAGATGATGGTCACCATCGGATGCGAGAACCGGGACCCAACCCTTACGAAGCTGACATCCAGCATTGGCATCATCGGCGCCGTGGTGGCCGCGGTGGTTCTCGCCGCGTTGCTAGCACGTTACTTCACCGGAAGCACGCGGGACGAGAACGGCAACACGGAATTCGTCAGGAGCAAAGCTACAGTGAGCTCCGTGATAAGTGCGCTGGTCAAAATTTTCTCCGATGCCGTCACCATCATAGTCGTGGCTATCACGACTATCCCCGAGGGCCTACCGCTGGCAGTCACGTTGACGCTGGCATACTCCATGAAACGCATGATGGCGGATAAGGCCATGGTTAGAAAACTCCCGGCGTGCGAGACCATGGGCGCCGTCACCACGATCTGTACCGACAAGACGGGGACTCTAACGCTCAATCAGATGAATGTCGTCCGGTTCTTTGTCGGAACCAGGCAAGTCGAAGTGGCCGACAACCACGATTCTCTGGCTTCTAACTCGGTTTCCGTCGCTGCGATCAAGGACTGTCACCAAACTGCTATCATCGAGCAACTCCGCTACGCCGTCGGGCTGAACACGACGGGTAGCGTGTACAGGCCGCGCCCGGAAGCTGACGCTGAAATCACCGGAAAAGCTGACTTGATTCTCATATTCTCATATTATTAAAAAAATACTAGACTTAGTTACTGATCATAAGATGCAAATTGTTAGATGAGAAAATATTTAAGATGAAAAACTGATTCTCATATTATTCTCATATTATTAAGCATTCCTTGTAGTTATATTCTGGAATCTTACAATACTTTTTCTTCCGAAGAAAAATTATAAATCATTATTTATTTATTTCCAACCTAATTGGAGTCTCCTTTAATAAGTATATCAATCAAGTATAAAAATAATTTGATATGTACTGTCGTTGGTTTCATCTATTCTCTATATGAGAACAAACCCACTAGTACATCGGAATGGTTCTCTCTCTTTCTATCCTACTTCCCCTCCTTTGGTTCACGGTTTTGTAGCCTAATGTTGGTTGGGTATGCGTATAATTACCTTCATATGATTTTGAAAATAATTTGATACTTTTTTAACATTAAATGTTACTTTATATGTCGAGCATTTACTTTTAGTCTCATATAGTTACTTTTTGTGTCACGTAGTTACTTTCTGTACTACATCTAATGGATTAACATCGTGGAGTCTCTGAACAAGTATATGGGTATCTGTTCAGCTATGCTCTTAAGGAACATATGTTTGGCCACATTGTGACCAAGCTCATTTTGATGGATTTTTTAATTCTTGGTTAGTGTGAATTTTTTACATCCTCAAAGGATCAGTCCCATATTAGCACAAATGAAACACATATTTATTTTCACTAGGAGTTTCTTACTTTACACGTGTAGAGTGTTCCATACACATTATTTTTGTGATTCGTGTTTTACCTTCCTCTATTAGAGTTACTTTTTTGAATCACAGGGTTACTTTTATCTGTTGTCACAATTACTCTTAGTGTTCTTACAGTTACTCTTAGTGTTCTTACACTTACCCTTAGTGTTCTTATACTTTGAATATGCTTGAAAGTAACTGAGCTGAAAGTAACAGAATGCTTGAGTAATGCTTGAACATCCGACAGTAATGATTGAGTAACTTAACAAACTATTCGAGTAACTGAAAAAACCCTGGGATTAGCTCTTGAGTAACTGAGAGTAGTGCTTGGGTAACCGACAGTAATGGTTGAGTAACTGAAAAAACACTGCGAGTAACTGAAACAACACTACGAGTAACTGGAAAAACACTACAAGTAACTGGAAAAGGACTGCGAGTAACTGAAAAAGGACTCCGAGTAACTGAAAAGGGACTGCGAGTAACTCAAATAGCCTGCGAGTAACTGTCACAGCCGCTCCGAGTAACTTGAAAAACACTGCGAGTAACTCAAAATAGCCTGCGAGTAACTGAACAACCCTCTGCGAGTAACTGACCAAACACTGCGAGCCACTAAACAACCCTCTGCGAGTAACTGAACAAACACTGCGAGTAACTGAACAACCTTCTCCGAGTAACTGAACAAACAATGCGAGTAACTGTCACAACCACTCCGAGTAACTGGAAAAACACTGCGAGTAACTGAAAAACCACTGCGAGTAACTGAAGAAAGCTCGCGAGTAACTGGAAAAACACTGCGAGTAACTGAACAACCCTGCGAGTAACTGAAGAAAGCTCGCGAGTAACTGGAGAAAGCTCGCGAGTAACTGTCACAACCACTCCGAGTAACTGGAAAAACACTGCGAGTAACTGGAAAAACGCTGCGAGTAACTGAAGAAAGCTCGCGAGTAACTAGAAAAACGCTGCGAGTAACTGAACAACCCTGCGAGTAACTGAAGAAAGCTCGCGAGTAACTGGAGAAAGCTCGCGAGTAACTGTCACAACCACTCCGAGTAACTGGAAAAACACTGCGAGTAACTGGAAAAACGCTGCGAGTAACTGAACAACCCTGCGAGTAACTGAAGAAAGCTCGCGAGTAACTGAAAAACCACTGCGAGTAACTGAAGAAAGCTCGCGAGTAACTGGAAAAATGTTGCGAGTAACTGAACAACCCTGCGAGTAACTGAAGAAAGCTCGCGTGTAACTGGAGAAAGCTCACGAGTAACTGTCACAACCACTCTGAGTAACTGGAAAAACACTGCGAGTAACTGGAAAAACGCTGCGAGTAACTGAAGAAAGCTCGCGAGTAACTGGAAAAATTCTGCGAGTAACTGAAAAACCCTGCGAGTAACTGAAGAAAGCTCGCGAGTAACTGAAAAACCACTGCGAGTAACTGAAGAAAGCTCGCGAGTAACTGGAAAAATGCTGCGAGTAACTGAACAACCCTGCGAGTAACTGAAGAAAGCTCGCGAGTAACTGGAGAAAGCTCGCGAGTAACTGTCACAACCACTCCGAGTAACTGGAAAAATGCTGCGAGTAACTGAAAAGTAATGCTTGAGTAACTGAAATTAATTCTTGAGTAACTGAGAGTAATGCTTGAGTAACTGAGAGTAATGCTTGAGTAACTGAAAAAAACCCTACCAGTAACTGTCACAACCCTGGAGTAACTGAAAAAACACTACGAGTAACTAAAAAAGGACTACGAGTAACTGAAAAAACATTGCGAGTAACTGTGGCAATACTATGAGCAACTGTGACAATAATGCGAGTAACTGAAAAAACTCTGAGAGTAACTGTAATAGCAGTTAGAGTAAGTGCGAAAACACTGCGAGTAACTGTCACAACCCTGCGAGTAACTGAACAAGCAATGCGAGTAACTAAAAAAAAAGCCTACGAGTAATTGAAACTAGCCTGCGAGTAACTGTCACAACCCTGCGAGTAACTGAACAAACAATGTGAGTAACTGAAAAAAGCCTGCGAGTAACTGAAAAAATCATGCGAGTAACTAAAAAACCTTGTGAGTAACAATGTGTATCGAACACAGAGTAACAACGACATCTTGTAAGTAACTGTACAAACACGAAACAAGTGTTCTACTCTAAAACAAAGTATCTATATCAGAACTCAGTGACAAATAAAAGAGATGAACTCATCATCGATAAAGTAATTATAAGAATTCCTAGACTAACTGTAAGAGCACTACGAGTAACTGTGACAACATAAAAGTAACTATGTGCATTCAAAAAGTAATTGTTATACTTTGTAAAGTAACTGAACAAACACTACGAGTAACTGTCACTACGAGTAACTAAAAAACCCTACGAGTAACTGAACAAACACTACGAGTAACTGTCACAACCCTGCGAGTAACTGAACAAACAATGTGAGTAACTGAAAAAAGCCTGCGAGTAACTGAAAAAACCATGCGAGTAACTAAAAAACCCTGCGAGTAACAATGTGTATCGAACACAGAGTAACAACGACATCTTGTAAGTAACTGTACTAATACGAAACAAGTGTTCTACTCTAAAACAAAGTATCTATATCAGAACTCAGTGACAAATAAAAGAGATGAACTCATCATTGATAAAGTAATTATAAGAACACCAAGACTAACTGTAAGAGCACTACGAGTAACTGTGACAACATAAAAGTAACTCTGTGCATTCAAAAAGTAATTGTTATACTTTGTAAAGTAACTCTTATGGAGGAAGGTAAGTCAAATAGACAAAACTAGTGTATGTGATCACATAATAACAAGCTGACATTTTGTAAGTAACTGTACAAACATGGAGATGCAACATCGAATGTCGACGCAGAGAAGGAATAGACAGAGTTCGTTGAAGGCATCTAGGCGTCCAGCCGTGGATAAACAGACATAAATGAATTAATTAATTGATTCGTTACTTTTTGTACCTAGATTTTACTTTCCAAATCAAATAGTTACTCTTCGTACCAAATGGTTACTTTCGGTAACAAATAGTTACTTTGTGTGTCAATTTTTTTACTAAATAATTACTTTTGAATCGAACGTAATACACAAACAACAACATTGTTTGTTTCACAATTGCCACAGTGAATTCATTGGCCACACCCTATTCTATACAACCACCTGGTACGAATGTGTTTAATTATAAATGTATATCTACTTTATCAGCGTCAATGGGCATTATTCACTTTTCG
>OY856415.1:659438936-659481436 GCA_963693085.1 Alisma plantago-aquatica
CTGTATTCCATTGTCTGTTATTGAGAATCAGGTTCCTTTTCTGATGAGGATCCAGGTAGTGAAGTCACCCTTGGGGTCAAAAGAATTCCATGAACTTGTTGGACTGCTTTCCAAATTGGATGTACTATAGATTGGTATCAATAGTATGTATCTACTAAGAATAGTTATTTTGATACAACAACAAGAAGAACCAACCATCCATCATTCTCTATCTAACTTCTTGTCAAAATGAGCACTCTTCTAATATGTGTTGCCACTACTACTTGTCTGGTGAGATTACAAGAGCTTGCACGCCTCTATGAGAGTCATAGTCAACAACATAAGAAATTGAATTTCCCTTCCATAGTGTAAAATCATCACCAGTACGTTCAAGGCCATTGCATAATCTAGCACATTGACCAAGCCGTCCATTCAGATGTCCCCACTTATGCTATCCTTGCCTTAGTTTTTGACACTACACACACTACGGTGGCATGTAGAAAAATTGTAGTACCACTGCCTACCTTCATTCACATCAACTAGGATCATAAATATCTAATTACATCTTTGTGATCAGTGATCCATCAGTCTCACTGAACTTCTCCATGGAATTTACATCTTTTCCAGAAGGTGGGTAGAATTGTAAAACTCTAATTTTTTAGTGTTTCTTATCCAACAGAATTTACATATACCAATAGACCTCATGATAATCAAAACAAAAGATGAGAAAAGTCAAGGATCTAGGGTCAAATCATCTAGATACTTCTTCATGCAATTTAGTAGTCAGTTGAATTTCTTCATACATGTTATCATCGCATGACCTTTCCTTGATGATAATAATGTATATATCTAGAGGTTTTATGATTTAATTGGATATTAGTAGAGGTGTTTTTCCAAGAGACAATAATTACTTCATCATAATATTCAGATCCCTAATGTAGTGAGGATACTTAAATCTACATAGGCGATAACCTAGAGGTTTAGATCATATTATCTGGATGTGGTTGGTGATCTATCTAAGAAAATGCTAATAGAGGATACAAGGCAAAGGAAGGCTTTTTTGCCTTTACGTATTGAAAGTTGGTATATGTAACCATTTTTCTGGGACCCCGATCCGAATAGGATATTAAGTATCAAGGTTTGTGGAAAACCCTAATGAGGCTTAAAATATATATATGGTAGTTTTTACCTATGCCATACAGTGGCAAACACGACCCTATGGTTTACAATCTAGGCCATCAACAAAACAAACTCCCGGCCATGGAGATGACCAGACAACCAAGGCATAAGCGACATGTCATGGTGCCAACATGCTACAATGGTCATGAGAATATCTTCCTACTAGTGTCTAGATACTAAGAACCTTCTGAACTTGACTAGACGATAATAGTGGTAGGAGGAGCCAGGAAAGCAACACCCTACATCGACCTAAACAGAAAGGGGAGGTTACCCTACATGTAGTCGAGAACCTCCCTAGAGGAATGACAACACTAGAGATGGTTTCCTGGGTGCCAAAAATCACTTTAGACATGTTGAATGGACCGTATAGGTCACCATGCCCTAGAGATTGCTGATGTGCACAAATTATATCATCTTTTGGATCATGTTTGGTTGCATTTCCATGTTGTTTTGACTCAATTATCACTCTCATTCATGCTAGATTCTATATTTTTAGCTATTCTTACTTGTCTCATGGTTTGGATTGTAGGTACTATATTTTGCAATGAAATAATGAGGAATATATCATATTATCTCTTATTGGATCACTCCTCAAGTATCTACATATTTTGGGGTTCGAAACTATGCAAATACCACTTTTTATGGCATGCAATTTGGACCTACACGCTGAAAGTTATGAGCAGAATACACAACAGCCCAGAACAGCCAAGTGCACGCCGTGCACCAAAAATGCACACCGTGCACCAAAAGTGCACGCCGTGCACCTGGAGCATCGAGCAGAATAAAAGTTTTTGGAAAGTTGCACGGCGTGCACCTGAGAGCTGAAAGTTTCTGAAAAGTTGCACGACGTGCATTTCTTCATCGCACGCCATGCAACTGGGAGCTAAAAGTTTCTAGAAAGTTGTGCGACATGCATTTCTTCAGCGCACGACGTGCACATTGCATTCTGGAGCAATTTGAAAGTTTCTGGAAAGTTGCATGCCGTGCACTTTGGGTGCACGGCGTGCACCTGGCAGTTTCAGCATTTTGAAAAATACAAGTTTTTGTTTAAAACAAAGTGGGAACTTAATGGGAGGTTATGCCCGGTCATTTGCGGAAGTTCTCTCATCCTAGAGCAAGCCTAGAGCATAGGAGGGCGATTTGGAGGGGAAAGGAGGTGGTTTCTTGCCAAAGAACCCTCATTCTTCCTCTCTTCTTCTCCAAGCTTCTTCTCCAAGGTGCAACAGAGCTTCTTCACTCCACAAAGCTTCTCAGGAGGAAAGTTTGTCCGGTTTGGAGCAGCTGTAGAAGTGGGATTTCATCCTTAAGTCGGAATTCTACCTTCCTTTGGTTACACCTTGGGATTGCTTAGCTTTTTCTTCTCTAAACCATGCTAAACTCTGAAATTTCTGCAGATTTTCTGTTGTACATCATTATGGACGAGTAGACTCTTTTTCTTGGGCATGGGAGAGTAACTCCCATGTCATATCTTGTAAGAACATATGAATTTCGTACTAAATGTTAGTTTCTTGCATGTTCCAAGAGTTGTTTCAGATCTGAAATGCTTGTTTGTGTGATTGGCCATCATACTTGCATGTTTTATGCTTTCTTTCATAATCTGAGAAGATGTGTTTGAAAGTATGGAGTTACTCTTTTGGCAACTTGTCCTTGACCGCGAGAGTGGCTGGGATTATGTTGAGGAGCAAGGTTTGTGATTTGAAATGAAATACATACACGAGAGTGATGTATGGAGTTAAAATCGTCATCACTTCACCGAGAGGTGAGTGATGACTACAAAACTCCTTTGCAAGTTAATTAACATGTTTCAATTCGTATTTTAATATAAGCTATGATGTGATGGTGAAATCCCAAATCTAAGATCCTTCCAAATCTGAATCTTAACCTTTCTTAAGTGATAATTTACTATTTTGTTTTAAATCTATAATTTAGTTGTTCTAATCCAATCATCTTATGTACAACGATCTAGATTATTGAAATCATAACTCTTGCGCCTAACTAACCAACGCTCCTTGTGTTCGACCTCGACTACAACTACTCTCGTATACTTGCGAGATATAGCTAGTTGAGTAAAAGATCATTCTTATGATTGAAACTCGTTAGTGTAAACAATCAACAATTTCCCATGAGGGATCATCACTATCCAACCTGCTTGTGGTAGTTCTCAGGTAGTAGGAAGAAGAAGGATGTAGTTGGAGTCAAAGAGGAGGAGGATCTGAGGATAGGGACGCCATTGGTGGTTAAAACATTAGCCAGGGGTGCGAGCTATGCGGATGGAGACAGAAGACGTCAGTGCTCTATTCTCATAGAGCAAATAGAGGATCATGATCTATGTTCACATCCATGCACAAGAATGAAGAAGGACATGGGTAAGCAGGATGCACTCTAGCTAGATCATGCTTGGAATCCACAATCAAAATTAGAAGTGAGGCACTTCTATCCAGACCCTTTAGATTCTAGATCAATGACTGTGATTGATCCAAACTAATGTACTTTCAAAAATTTATATCTTGAGATAGGGAACTCCATTTTTCGTAAACAAGGTGTCTACCAAAAGATAATGATGTATATTATCTCATAAAAATATGTTTGGATAGTGTTTTGAAATTTTGGTAATTAATTTAATTTTATTTATCAAAGTTATGAGATTTCTGCTAAAAAAAGTTATGAGGTTTGAATGTTTTGGACATAAAAAAGAAAGGACTTCAGAAATTTTATGTATTTTATAGTAAGCATATTTTGATATGATTAATATAGTTCTAAAGTTTGATAATTCCATTTCAAGTTTTTTTTTCAAGTTTTTGATACTAACCCTAATAAGGGCATTATGGGTATTTCACCAATTGATAGACTATGATAGGATCTGAGATTTTTATATAAACCCTAATGTAAGGTGTTCTTATTATTTCTAAGTTTTGATGGAGTTTCATGCATTAATTTGTAAGTATTGAATTTCCGGATCTAAGTGACCATAATGTAAGATAATTAATGAGTACTTGTGGAGCAATATGCGATCTATATGCATTATTGGTATGCAATATAATTATAAGTATATTTTCCCTATGCTTTACATGTTATTCAGTAATAATAATATGTGCAAGTATCCTTGATGTTTTCTTTCTGTTAATTATGTATATAGTCATGTATTAGAGCATATGATTATTTATTTAGTTCATATTGGTATATCAACATATAGTTGCTATATAATATGAGGTTTTGGATTTTAATATGATATTTAGACAAATAAATGTGCTCTAAATATGAGTTATTTTTATAAGAAATCTAAGTTGATGCATAAGGTTAGGGTGATGGGATCTGAAAATTAGAAATGAAGAAGATAAATATACATAGACTTATGGACATTTATTGATCTCCATGTCATTAGGTTATGGAAAAAATAATCAAGAAAACTTTAAAGGAATCATCAGTATCAAAGGTAAGTGGGCCATGTCCATTGAATTTAATTATTATTTTTATACTTCTACCTACCCTTTCCTACAAAGTAACTTACAAATTAAGTTACATTTAGACATTCAATATTTCATGCTTAGTCAAATCTAATGATGCTTGGAGCAATGAGAGTTTATAGGGATTGAATTATCTTATTAGAATATCATGTTTCAGATATTTGGTACTTAATCTACCTTCAGATACTTAGTATTTCTTCATTCATTTCAATTATTTTCTCAAGCCTTTAAACTCAAAATTTAGATATACTATACTTGAATGAAAGATCATATTAAGTCACATTTTAAGATTTTAGTCTAATAAGAAATTATAAATAAGATTAATTTAGTTTATAAGTATATCAGATCTCAGATTCAGATTTAAACTGAAGTCCAAATTTTTAATTGAGATTCAGATTCAAAATAAAAATTCAGTTCAGTTATCAGTTATAAAAATTCAGTTTCAATATAAGATAAGTTCATATTCAGAATTTAGTAAGTCTAAATTTAAGATAGTTAAGTCAGAACCTTCACAATATATATTATATGATAAGTCATCATCTAGTAGTCCCAAGATGATTAAGAGGCATTTTTTGCCTATACAGAGGAGTGTTTACTCCAATTCAGAGGTACTTTGGTACCAATTCAAGCCGTAGTCACGCTAACTTAGAGACACCTTAGTGTCATTCCGAGGCATGTAATGTCAATTCAGAGGTACTTTAGTACCATTTCAGGGTGTAGATACACCAATTTAGGATGACTTATCATATAATGGTGGCCACAAATAAGATAAAACACATAATTAAAAGGCATATCAATTCAATATAAGTTTACAATTGTTAGATAGTATTTCATATTTCAATTACAATATATTCATGTTTATCTTATTAGAAGTTCAATGCCACTTACTCTATCCTAGGTTTCCCTTTATACATGGCTGGTGATGAGATGTCCTCATGTACAAAACTTTCAGAAGAACAATCAAGATAGAGGATTTTCTTAGTGGGGCACCATCTACATGACCTGAGATATTAAGAAAAAGTACAAGTTTTAGCATTATATTATAGAATTTAATATTAAGTTCGATGTAAGTAAGTTTCTTTCTAAGAATATGATGAAATTTTATTTCACACATAACATGTAATGGTTCTTGTCTATAATTGTTTTTATGTATAACATGTTTGTAACACTCCCTAGTTGAGAAGATAAATTGCAGCTTCTGCTTATGTGATATGAAATTTGGGGTGCTACATCTAGGGTTATTGGCAATAACCATGTTAACATCCACCATCAAAATCAATTTTAGGGCAATACATATAAATTGCATATATATCATATCGTATATATAGTGATTGTATGTGGCATTTAAATAGATACATACATTAATAATTTATATATTATATAATAAATAAATGATAAAAACCAAAATCTGATCATATCGATTAAAATCCAAAATATAGTAAATTGGCGTACCTTTGATACCACAATAGGGAAATATGGCATCAGATATTATGGAAGAAATAAAATTTTACTGCCATATTCCTCTTAGATAGTAGATCACATCAATGACTATGAACTGAGAAAGAGGTTTGTAAGTTTATACCTGGTCCAGGAGTTAGTCCAATGACTATCCCACACTACAACGTGCTCTTTTCTTCAAGTTACGCCTAGACAACTATCAACAACGACCTCTTGGTTAATCACCATTGATGGTAGTTGACTGCGTCCTCCTAGTGGGTGGCAACGACCTCCTCATCTCTGTAGTAGTCCACGTGGACCATCGAGAATTCCTATCATTCTAGATGAACAATTAAGAAGTAGTTGTTTCTTCTAGTCAACGTTCTAATGTCAACATGCTCTCCATAGTTGTCTCTCCCTTGTTGTTCCTCCCTTTGATGGGTAGAACTTGCTCATGTTCTCATGTTATCACAACTATGAGAAGACAACAATTGGCAGATCTTATTATTGTGTCTCTAGAAAGCCTCCACTACCACTCTATTTATAAGAGGGTCAGGGTCAGGAGTTCTAGATCAAGCAGGAGTCGAAGATATGAAATTTCATGATTTTTTTTAATATGCAAATCATGAACAGGTCAGTTCACTATTGCATTGATCAATTCACATATGAGTCGATCAGTTCAACCCTTGAGATGATTGTTTCACCATGTTTTCTATTCACAGTTGTATTAGCATTTAATATCTGATTAATGCACAACTTGACATCAACATCAATTCTTGATCCAATCGAGTTGATCAACCAAACAGTCAGTTCACAACATAAATTAGTTGATTCATGCATATGAACTGATCTCTTCACTTGCTAAACTTGTCATTTTAGAGTGCAGATTGCTAATCATGTTTAAATTGAATACCTAGCACTTTAGTAATCAAGTTTAAACTTCATTCATGAGTGAAATCCTATTCTAGGTGTATCCCATGTGTGGTGACCCTATAGGTTCCAAGCTACATTGGTAGTGAATGTCCATAATCAACTTTTGACATTACAAGCAATGATTGGTATCTACCAAGACATCATTGCTACCCAAGTAATAGGAAATTTAGAGAATACCTTCAACCTACAATATGTGATTGGTGTTATAGTGATCATATAGTTACTTTTTCAAGTATATACAGATTAAACTCAAGGCATGAAATTGTCATCCTCATCAACGTTCAATCCATGTTCCTTGCACTAGAACAAACTGTATAAGATATATATGAGCTCAATATCACATATTGACTCACATGAGCATGGCCATGCATTTCTCAGTCTTTGTTATCAAACGACCATGATATCATACTCTTCTATGAGGGACAAATCCCATCTACATCACTCATAGTCATCCCCATGTGTCACAATACACCTGATTACCACCTTTATGGCAACATTTATTCAAGGTCACAATAAATGATGTCAAAGTACATCGAATGACATATGATGAGTATAGTGCTTTTAGGTCTAAGAACCACAATCACCACCATCACTATGAGAGATGATTATGAATACCTTTCTATGGTTTCTATGCATCACTCTCAAGGCGGGTTTGTCCGATTCACTATTCTCTAACAAGTATCTATGTGTTTGGTTTGATATCACATATCATGACTTAATGAGATTCTGTCATCAATGAGCACACACTCTAGTCTAAAGTGTTATTACTGTCTCTAAGCTTCCACAATAACAACTGACTAGGGAATTAACAAGAATGTATATACTCTTAGCATCAGTATGATCTCATTGTTCAGGTCCTCAACCTAAAGACATACATCATTGACAAACATAATTGTTTAGACATTTATTATGTAATATCATTATCTCATAACCTGAATAAAAATGAATTGGAACATTTCCTTTATTATTAATCAAATTGTTTATAAGATATGCGATTTCAATCATCATATGATTGTCTCTCTGGGCATACATACCAACATTAGCATTTTCTGGCCCATTGAAATACATGTGTTACAGACCAGACATCTAAGAGATCTTTTTTGTCTTCTATACATGTTCATATATATATATATATATAAATATATATATATATATATATATAGAGAGAGAGAGAGAGAGAGAGTCAGGCTAGTGTACACTCGAGTGTACTGGAGGCACCGTACACCTCAGTCATTTTTGAAGATCCAGTAACGCTTTGACAAATCTAAACCATTGATATTCTTAATTATCTTTAGAACATACTATATAATAAATTGTAGCTCATTTGGACACTTATAGGTCATTCATCTAAAGGTGGCAAAAACCATGCATTTCAAATTAGTTTTGTGCGTCGATTTTGTTGTCCTTGGATGAGTGACATACACTCATCCAAATCAGTTCAAATTTTGTATGTAGCCTATTATTATTGTAATAATGAAGATCAATGGATAAGATTTTGGAAAAATAAGGTCTAGATAGGAAAACATCATTGGGGTGTACGGCATGATCTATACACTCGAGTGTATTCTAGCCTGACTCTATCTATCTCTCTCTCTCTCTCTCTCTCTCTCTATATATATATATATATATATATATATATATATATATAGAGAGAGAGAGAGAGAGAGTTAGGCTAGAATACACCTGAGTGTACGGATCGCACGAATACACTCAAGTGTTCTTGCATATCAAGACTATTTTTTGCAAAATGTAAACCATTGATGTTCACCGTCATACTATAAATAGGCTACATATAAATTTTGAGCCCATTTGGATGAGTGTAAGTCACTCATCCAAGGGCAACAAAATCGACGCGCAAAACTAATTTAAAATACATAATTTTTGCGGTCTTCATAACATGAGCTATACATATCCAAATGTGCTCAAATTTTGCGTATGAGTTGTTCACAAGATGTTTAAGAAGATCAATGGATTAGATTTTCAAAAAAAAAAATTACATCATGAAAAACTACTTGAGTGTATTCCGCTCCAGATACACTTGAGTGTATTCTAGTCTGACTCTATATATATATATATAAATATAAATATATATATATATATATATACATAAGAGAGAGACAGTGTCTTGTTGCTACAGTAGAGTCTTATTCTTACATCATTGCTGAATGATGAAGTGTTGGACAAGAAGATGGAGAGCAAGTACCAGTAGTTGGAGAAGTCAAAATTGAAAGGAAAATGAGGACCTCTTGGGCATAGTTTTTATTCCTTAGATCATAGGTCATCATGGTGTGACATGGATAAAGTTTGGTTGATCTTGGGTGGGTGACGACACCATTTTTTGTCCATATAACTTGCCAAATAGGATGCATAGATTATTTATTCTTTTTCTTTAGTTATCTCTTTAATAAAACTAGAACACCTGAGAAAATCAAGTTGATAAATGAAGTGAGGTCTATTATTCAACATTCACTTCCCATGAAGAAGAAATATCTAGGAGCCTCACCGGTACCTTGTTACTTAGTGGGACATCACATATGTCAATCCCTACTTGATTTGGGATCTAGTATGAATTTGATGCCATATAGTGTCTATGTTGAGCTAGGGCTAGGAAAGCTATAGCCAACAAATTGCACTCTCCAATTTGAAAGAGACAATCATGGAGCCACTACATACATGCACTTCAACATCATTTATAGATAAGATTGGCCTTCCTAAGATAATAGAAATAATATTATCCTCTGCCTCCATATCATGAATAATAAAGTCTCTTGGGAACATCACTGTAATTTCTTTGTCTATCATCATGAATACACTTCCACTAAAAAAACAAGCTAAGGATGTTGAGAATTTTTACTTTAAAGAGAAATTTGATTATTTAAATGTTGAATGTGAACATCTTGAGAAATTATATGATCAATGGGACAAGGAACAACTATTGAATGCAAATGAGAAATCCCTTTACTTTAAGAAAGGACCCACATAGTTCCTCAATAGATGACAAATTGAAGGAACTCCATGCTCAACTGAAAGCAATAAACTTAGTGCCTGTAGGAGGCAATCCACATAGGTTTGAGTTTTTTTGTTCATTCAAGCATTGTTGTTTGGTTAGACTTTTATATTTATACTTCGAAGAAACAGACAAACACATATCACAATTTTTTTTGGTTTTTAATCTGTCTTCAAACATGAATTATATTAAAGAATGATCCATGGAGTGGCTAACTCATTGAAGATCAAAGATGAGAAGAAGAAAACAACTGAACTGAATTGAAAAAGCTATAGGAAAGAATCTGCCATGCCTGTTATCTCTATCTCCACCACGATAGTGGTGCCATCCATTAAAAAGGGCCATTATCCATAGAACGGTCATGGTGCCCTTGTCATGACCATTTGAGTGCCAATTGGATTTCCCACCACTTGAGTGCCACTTGGATTTCTCACCACTTGTATTTACTGACACATATATAAAATATGTGGATAGATAGACCTCTCTCTATATATTTATTTATACCCAAGTGGCATGTAGATTGAACATTCATAGGTGCCTGCACCTTCCATTGAAAATTGGGTATCTTAATATTTGCTTATAATGTTTCAAACTGGAAATGAATGGTTGACATAAGGTTAGAATTCTCCTTTAAGACTAAGGCAAATGTCAATAAGTCCATTGATGTTAAGTTGTGACATTATGGTGTGTCAGTGTTGGGTAGTTTATCTATATTTATTTGTTTATTTCATTTCAAGATATTAACCACTCATTACAAGCTCCATGACATATATGTTTTGATGATTTAATATTTTCTTTTAGTGTTGTTCTACGTTCTATAAAATTACAAAGCCTTGGGGCTGTCACAATTTGGTTAGATACAAGATTGAGTTTAGGTGTAGATCATTGTCAAATCATTCCCAACATAATAGTGATACTTTTAGGGGGTAGAAATGGTTGCCACCGATCCAAATTAATCTATGCAATGGAGTTAATTTGTCACCATCATATCCTTGTGATTTATGTAAGATAAATTTAACACAACATTTTTACACCATTACTAAATGTGGAATAAGATTCAACCCTAATTAGTAATCTTGAAGTGTTTCAAATTTCAACCACATTAGACCATGTTGGTCATTTTTTCCTGAGACCACTACTCATATGGTGCACAAATGTATTGTGAAAACATATACCTTTTGTAGAAAAAGTAAGACATGTTTGAGGGATTAATATATATTAACAAAATCGATTCTTTTATCCAATTATCATTTTAGTAATAATAAAATCAAGTAGTTCGTATTATTTCAGAATTGTACAAGGATATACACTGAGCATTGATTTAGAAATATTTGCAATATGCATTTACACTAACTAATTACTCTTTGTTAAAATATAATTTGTTGTTTGCTACTAAAATAAAAAACTATGACTTACTAGGTCCAAATAAGTACATATTCTAAAATAGGTATTGGTTTACCTCCAAATAATATTTTCAAAGGTTATATTTGGTACATAGGGAGAATAATGACATTTTAGTTACCGAGTTAAGAAAAAGGAATACTATTTATTGAGAGTAATGATTAACATGGTCTATTTTTGTCTACAAGAAAAGGATGGAAATGAAAGAAAAAGAGTTTCTTCTAAAAATATGTTTCTTCATGAACTATTTGATATTATGGAGTTAATAATTTTCCTCTAACTATTTTATCTCTTTTTACAAAAATATAACTCCCATTAGGATTTTCTGTTTGCCAAGAGAAAGGGAGAAGGGAAAGAAAGGGGAGGTGGCCATAGTGGGGCTATCTTATCTAATTTTTCATCATTATCTATTTATTACAATCATTCCTTTTGTATTCTCTCCCTATATTTAGCCATACTTCTAGACTCATTCATGCGATGTTTGGTGAGTGGTGAATGAAGGGGAGGGGAAGGGAAGTGACACTTATGATATTATTTTTGGTTAGCTTGGGGAATGGAAGGGAAGGAGAATATTAAAATAATGTAAATATAACAAATTATATGGCGGCATACAACACTGGTGATATAAAAAATGGGACTATCTATTCTTTTTTATATTCATTGTGGCTATGCATATAGTTCCCTTCATATTTTTATATTTATAGCTAACTTTTCTCTGTGTATTTAAGTCACTTCCATAATTCATGAGTTCCATTCACACTCTCCACATATCCTCCAGTTATCTATATATTCTTTACTTGTTATGTTTGTAAATTTAATGACTTCTAACTTTTTAAGTTAGAAAGTAAAAATTCTAAACTTTTTAAGTTTACTTTCAAATTCTACACAATTTTTTTTGGTTCCCTATTAACTCTTTTTTAGTTTTTTCTCTACATTTTCCACATTTTTTCAAAGAATTCCAAACATTTCTTGTATCCATCTAAGTACGTAGAATATATGTGACAAACTACATCTTTTCTGTTCTCAATAGTTGCGAGCTATACTAATTTTTGTTGTCCTATCATTTATATATCCTCTCCCACAATGTATATTTTCCTCCAACCTTTTTGATAGTATTCATGCTAAGTCTTTTCCCTTCTCTTTGCCGACCCATCTTTTTGACTCACACCCGTGTGACTCACACCCACAATGACACAATCTAAATGTAACCCATCCACCCATTTATTAGGTTTAGTGGCTCTCCTTTTAAATATTTAACTTATTTTATGTGAGAATAAATTATATGTGTTTCGTTGTACATACAAATTTATGGTATAGAATAACTTCTAAGTAAATAATCTGAATGCAAATTATTAGGTATTTAACGAAGAAGATACACAACCAACAATTTTTTAACTAACAATGACTATACACCTTTGGTCAAATTATCATTGTAATTCAATAAAACAAGCATATATGCTAATGTCAACATCAATTTATGAATTGGACCTTTAATTAAAGCCAAAAAGAAACTTATTTTCCCCTTGTTAAGAAGTTCCATATATTTTACATTTAGGATTCATTTTCGATAGAATTTAATAATGATTTATTGAGAAAACTTTATTATGCTTCAAGTAATTTATAGCAACAATTTTGTAATGTATTAAATAAGACGAACATTTATGTTTCAAATGTTAAAAATAGAAACATTATGACTTTGGATTAAGTCCAATCTTTCGACATATGGTTATATGAAAAAAGACATGTGCATTATGATAAACTATACTCACCATTCATTTTATTCAAAAAAATTACAATTACACTACTTAATAATATCACTATTACATTGTACGTGTGGGAAAAACTAGAATTGGAGGGGTGGGGAGTGCAACTCTACATAAAGAAAGCAATTTTGTTCTATCCTTGTCTAGACCAGCCTTCAGTCTACCGTTTCACCCCACATCTTGGACATGTACTTTCTACATGTATTTCATTATACATAAAGATTTATGCTATAGAATAACTTTTAAAAACTTAGTTTGAAAACAAATAATCAAATATTTAGCAGAGAAGATACAAAACAAACACGTTTTTAACTAACAATGATTGTCTAGTTTTGGTTAATGACATTGTAGTTCAATAAAACAATAAAAAATGGTAATGTCATCAACAATATATAAACTGAACTTTTCATCAAACTTCTAAATAAATTTATTTTTTCTTTTTAAACTTTTTCATACAATTATATATCTAAGATTCATTTGGGATAGAATGTAATGTCAAAAAACCTTAATCATGATTCAATTAATTTATAGAAAATTTTTTAATGTACTAATTAACAATGACATTTATATTTCAAATGTTAAAAACTATATATTTAGGATCAAGTCCAAAGCATCTACATATGGTTATCAAAAAAGGAAAAACACTGAAAAACTATAACTCACTATTTCTTTTATTTAGAAAGTTTACAACTACACTCTACTTAATGTGAAAATATTTTTTCCAACAAGCACCAAGGCTCGATATAATATTTGATGTCAAATGATAAACCATTCTTTTCTAGTTTTTTAAGAAAGTTGCTTTCATTAAAAAATAATTAGCATTAATTCTATTTTAGGTACAAAAATCATAAAATGTTGTGCCACATTGTTTTTTTCCAATAGGAATTATACATGCAAACCTACTTTAAAATATACTCATAGAATAAATTTAACAGTAATGACCAAATCATCTATTCTCAAAATTTTTGACTATTTAGTATATGTATCCTATTATATTGTTCGTGTATGTTCACGCATGAGCCAAATTAGAATTTTGGAAGACCGTGGGGGGGGGGTCGAAACTCTACATAAAAAAATAGTTGTGTTCTCCCACATCCTTCAGTCTACTGTTTCACCCCACATCTTGGACATGTATCGCCTGCAACTGCTATTGTTGACATCCCATGAATATCCCCCACGATCAGCGCGCGTCCCGCTCATCTCTTGTCGTTGTTCCCATCAGCTGCTGCCACCGCCGATGTCGGCTTGAGCTTGTGTTTGTACTCTATCGTGACTTGTTCAAAGGCGTCCACACTGAACATGTGGATGTTGATCTTGGGATTCATGAGATCCCTGATGTATGCGAACGCCAGCTGATCCCTAGGGTTGAATGCATCCAGCTCATTGCAGAGTAGGCACGAGAAGTCGTTGGTCCTTGGCCTGTACCGCCGAAGTATCAGGGCTGTATCTGGCACATCTGCACATTTTGTGGTAGAAGATGTCTATTACACTTATTTGTAGGATTCAAAAGTGAAAAGTTTTGAAATTTTCGATTAGGGCCTGCTTAGTTCGCTCATAATTAACTCTCTAGATTTACCCAAATTTTCACAAAAAAATAATAATTAACTCTCTAGGTGAATGGATGTTGAACAGAGAGGTTGTTCTGTGGGCGGTGACTTTACGTGTGGTTAAATGAAAAATGAGTATTAATTTATCTGCATTCAAAGATGACTATTTCTTCATCTATTATAAAATCTGAGATGAATAATGGGGGTTGACTAATCATCCTGAATACAACATATTGTACTGATACACTAACTACTCGTATAAGCTAGCTTTTCCACGGACCACAGATGTAGGCCATTCCGGCAATACGTCTCCATCTGTGTCCTCAACTCTTGGAGGTCACCCCACTTCTTCCACCTGGGTGTAGCCACGACCTCCTCCATGGTGTGCACGTTAAAGGGGTGCTTAGAGATGGCCATGTCGACGTCGTCGCCGTCGGCTAGCAAGAGGGAGTGAACCAGCAGTAGAGGGTCGATAGTGAGCTGGATCTTCACGTCGACCCATACGCTGAATCTCGCGTTGGGGAAGAGCCGGTGCGGGAGGTGCTTGGGGATCACTCCGTTCATGGCCGGGTTTGTGTATGGTAGCCTGTCCCCATCCAGGCGCACAAGCCTCCACACACCGAGGTTGATGGGGCGAGGAGGGAATCCGGGTTGTTGTTGTTGGTGGCGGCTCGGGAGTATTTTATGATCCCAGAGGGAGTTGATGGTGGCATCGTTGACGAACATGAAGAAGCAGACTGCAGCGAGCGTGTTGGGTCCTAAACCCATGGGTTGTCGGATCTTGTCGTGGTCGCCGAACAGGGCGGATAGCACGACGACGTTGTGGCAGTTCTCCATGGCCGCTTTGCGGATTTCGTCGTAAGCCGATCTGTAATATGCGCAGGGCCGTCGTGAATGAGTCGTATGTGGTTGTATTACATCTTAGAGAAATGATCGACTAATACGGAAAACTTGTATATATCTATAGATCTTAGTCAAAACAAAGAGGAATGGAGTAGATACAGACGACCATAGGGGTATTGATTTGGGCGATCTATCAGTTTGATCGCATCGTCCGATGCATACCGGTGAAGAAGAGTGGGTTGTCACAGGACCACGATGCAGCGGGTAGTGCATGCTTGTGGGGTCCATACCCGGCCTGGTATTGAAACAACAAATAAAACATCGTCTTCTTCCCGACGGCGGTCTTCATGGCATCAAAGGGCAGGAGGAGGCGCAGATCGCAGGCTTTCCGGGAGAATTAGGCGTAGATGCAAAGGGAGACGGTGGTGAGGAGGTAGAGGATGGATATGGAGAGTAGCTTCGACTCGAATATGGGTGGCTTCTGCCATGTCACTGACACAGAAACCCTTACCCTCGTCAAGAGATGGAGGAACCTTCATAATCCTCCCATCAAGGATACTGAAGCTATATCTTCTAGCTAGTATCCAAGGACTGTCGGCTGTCAGTGTCTATTGCAAGGCGGCCTCGTCGTCGTGAGGGATGAAGGTCGGCCGTTGTTATTATAATTAAAAGCGGTGTGCTTTCGATGGTTATTGATTGTTGTAGGGACTCGAATCGTGTAAAGACGACGATCATCATGCGAATCGACCTCGGAAAATGATGAGGCGTAGAGTTGGGGGTAGTTTAGTTTAATCGCTGATCACACCGACACATGATGGGCGTACTGTTCGGAACTACATCGGGATCCATGGAGATGGGGGCGATGCGATATGGTCGGGCTGGGAACAACTTGAGAAACATGAGGAGGAGATAGATGCAGGAGGGATAGAGAGAGAAAGAGGGGTTTGACTGGAGGCGGTCTGGGCGATGGATCACGAGCTGCACATGCCGTACATCAGCCTCGCTCGCGGTATCGTTGGCCGAAATGGCTTTTGTCACGCTTGGAATGGACCACGCCAGGCGAACGTGTAACTATTGCCGCGTGAATTGCCACATCGCGCAAGCCACACCTCACACTCGCATGCATTCAGTGAATAGTAGTTAATTATCCCACGAGAGAGAGAGAGAGAGATGAACTCGAATCATGCTCTTGACATTAAACTGGGATTTCAATGTGTAACGACCCGGTTGTTATTCAATCTGACAGTGTTGATTTATATTCTGAGTCGTTCGAAATCTGACTTGTTGTATTCCATCTGGTTGTATTCCAACTATTGATTATCTTCGAGGGAGAGAGTTATGTTTTGCTTCTATTGTATTTTATGCAATGGTAACACTGAATCAATACAAGATGTTATTTTAATTTGTTTTCAAGACTAGCATTTCAAAAGTTGTTGTATATTATCAATTCCTTTCCACTAACCCAGGCAGAATAAAGGATATTCTGGTGTGTAAGACCAAGACGGATGCAAATTCTCACCATTCACATTATCATTTTTGGAAATGTAAGAAACAAGCTATATTTGATAACATGATCCTTGCATAAGTAGAGTGTGGTACAACACTCTTGTCTATCGTTTACTTCTCTTGTATAGTTTGTTAATTTTGATTTTAATATTTACATACATTTTTCCTTACTTCCTTTCATGTAAATAAACTCGTGGATCGCAATGTTTCAACCTCGTCTCACAATAACCTGCCAGTCATGAGATTAGGAAATTAATTGAAGATTAAATATAAAATTGTATCTACTACTATTATACTTTTCAAATGATATCTTTCTCTTAAACTGATCTCTTTTATTTCTATATTTTCAAAGGCTACTTGGACTACTCAAATGAACTCAATGATGATACTAAATTGAATACTTAACTTCTTATTACCCTTACCTTATGGTTTGTCGTAGCTCATTCACATATAACATTTCTCACATATTCAAATGGAAATCGTGTCTATTGATATAATCATCCACATTCACAATTTTTCACATTTATATATAGAACCAATTGAATCCCTAACTGTGAGAATCTCACAATTGTTTACATATAGTATCATATTAACTCATGTATTTCTTGAGAAGTGTCTGAACAAGTTTTTTTACATCACAGAATAAAAAATATGTGTTCATATAAAATGATTTTCAACTGGAAACATAAATTATCAAATGAATCACTTCAATTAGCCGTTTACCGTTAGATTAGACATGTACACTTTTAGAAGCATACTAAACTAGATTTCCATCATTAATTACTTGCTTTTCACAATATATGTATTGTATAACTCAAAAAGTTTGCTTGTCAATAAATCAAATTTAATATACCAATCATTATTAATTAAATACACTAGTTACTAAGTATGACCTTATAAATATTTATCTGCATTTCAACTAGGTTGTTGTTCAAAAACCTGAATAATTCAGAAGATCAGATTTTTAGAAATTTCATAAATTAAATTTTAAATTCTATGATGTTCAAGGTACATGAAATTACATAGCTAGTTTATCGTATAATCATTATTCAGTCACACTTTGAGCATTGAATGGAATTTCTTTCAAACTGACTTTAAGAACAATACCATTTTGTTCACTATCTCTTATGAAGAAATTGACGGATTTTGAAAGAAATTCATCTACTTATGTGAAATTGACTAAAACATTCCTCTACCCACTCACTTTAGGTGATAATCACCTCAGAAACATAGTCAAGGTACAAATCTCCATGAATCCAAAACAAATTTTGAGAAACAATCTTTTTTCTTTCTCATTTCAATTTAAGAACCCAACAAATGGAGACTGGAGAAAGAAAAAGAAAATAAGATGATTTGATACCCTTTTGTTCCAAATCAAAAGAAGGAGATAATTTATATATAGTAGAGAAGATTCACCATGAAAAACTATCTAAAGAAGATTAACTCATCACTTCTAAGAAGATAGAACCCATGATAATATCTCTACTTCTTTCCTCTTGCAAACCTTAAGTCTCCCTCTCTTAATAGGATTTCATTTCGATGTAATGAATTACGAACTATGGGAGCTACATGGGTGTTAGATTACTTTTATATATATATATATATATATATATATATATATATATATATATATATATATATATATATATATATATATATATATATATATATATATATATATATATATATATCGATTCGAAGTGCTTGGGATAACTGCATATAATCTCCATATAATATTAATTATATTCTAGTAGAATTTTCATGTCAATAGAGTTTACTGAGATGGACATTTTTATATTAAAACCATATTAAAAGTATGAAAATTTACCACATTCTTTGAGATATAGCTTAAGATCTTTAGCTTAAATTTATATTATTTAGATTTAAAAATCAAATAAGCAGAAATCAAATACCATAATGCTATAATTCAATCTAAGGAACGATCAAATGAATTTCTTCCCAAATATTCAACACATTCAGAAGGTTGTTTTTTCCTCAAATAGACTAACAAGGTGTCTAAATGAAGTTATCAAACAATAGTTCAAAAATTTAAGCTAATTATAAGTTATGAACAAAATATTAAAACTAATATACTATATTGATAAGACTCAGTCTGAACAGATGGTTAGCTGAATTTTTCTCAATAAAACCTGGACTTGGAATATATATAGTATATATATGTATGTAGATATATACATACATAGACACACACAGACACACAGATATATATATATATATATATATGCTGACAAGGAGTTGCTCAAGTGGTCAAGAACGGTGTCTCCTCATGAAGGGACTCGGGTTTGAATCCCAGTTGTCGCCTTGATTTACCACCCTCCCAGACGTTCGGCCTCCGCTACGGGCATGGGAGAGGGGGGGAGAAATCTTTCTCTCTTAATCCAATATATATATATATATATATATATATTCATATATATATATATATTTATATATATATACACACACACATACATATATACATACATATATATATATATGTATAGAGAGAGAGATAGATATATATATATATACACATACATATATATATACATACATACATACATATATATATATATATATATATATATATATATATATATATATATATATATATATATATATAGCGAGAGAGAGAGAGTTAGGCTAGAATACACTTGAGTGTATTCAGAGTAGAATACACTCAAGTAGTTTTTCATGATGCAATATTTTTTTTTCAAAAATCTAATCTGTTGACCTTCTTAAACATATTATGAATAGATCATATAAAAAATTTGAGCACATATGGACATTTATAGGTCATGTGCGTCGATTTGGTTGTCCTTGGATTCAACTTGCACTCATCCAAATGGACTCAAAATTTGTATATAGCCTAACTATAGTATGGCAGTGAAGATCAATGGTTTACATTTGGCAAAGAAATAGTCTTGATATACAAACACTTGAGTGTATTCGTGCGATATGTACACTTGAGTGTATTCTAGTCTAACTCTGTGTGTGTGTATATATATATATTCACTGCCCACGCGGGTAACTAACTTTCATTACACACTAATATATATATATATATATATATATATATATATATATATATATTATATATATATATATATATATATATGTATATGTATATATAAATATAAATATATATATACATACATACAAACATATATATACATACAAATATATACATACATATATATAAATATAAATATATATATATATATATATATATATATATATATATATATATATATATATATATATATGTGTGTGTGTGTGTGTGTGTGTGTGTGTGTATACACACACATATACATATATATATGTATATATATTTATGTATATATATACATATCCATATATATATATATATATATTTATTTATGTGTTTCGTTTGATATCTCCGTGACTAATGAGATTTTGTCATCAACCAACACCACAATCTAGTCTTGTGTGTCATTGTTGTCTATCTACCTTCTATAATGACATCCGACTAGGGACATAATAAGAATGTACAAACTCTTCGCATTCGTATGATCTCATCGTTCAAGTCCTTAACCTGAAAGCATACGTCATTGAGTACTGTCATTCTGTAGACATTCAATTTGTTCTATCATAATCTCATATGAATGAACCAGAAAGAATTGGAAGCTTGCCTTTGATCTTTATCAAATCAATCTTAATGTATCCCACCAATCATCTCATGATTATCTCTAAGGGCATACATACCAACACTTTTCATGTGGAAACCCGATGCCACATGAGCGATATAAATCAAAACAAAGCACACAATCAACAGCTAAACAACCATATTATCAAAATAATGGGTAAATTAAAACTGATCATATGTAGCCATCACTATGCGGAAACATATTACATCAAGGTTCACAACCTGTAGCATATCACATACCTTATCATGTTTATACATCTGTACAATGGCCATCTACCACTCACATTTTACAAAAGATTTGTTCACATATAAAAACCACATATACAAGCCTTATGCAGAACTAAGGCATACTTCCCAAAAATAGTTTCGATGTACATATCATATACAAAACACATCCCTCCCTGACTTGAGAGTAAAAGGACGACACAAAGGACTCTACTACAAGACTAGAAACTTTCTAACCTTTTGTGTCTACTGATCTCTGAGCTGCTCCTCCTCAACAACACGATCCTAATCACAACATTAAAAACTACCTAAAAAGATGTGGCAAACCACAAGGGTGAGACCTATGTCCCAACAAGAGATATAACTCTCAACCAACAAGTATAGCTACAACAGGATATGACATTACTAAGAAGTATGAGCAAATTCAATTAAATGATTATTTAAACTAATTACATAGGTCATGTAGATGTAACAACTCTAGTAGATAAGCAGATCATCATATGCTTTTAGAAGGAATATGGAGAACATGTATAATAGTTGATTTATCTTACCACATTATATAATAAATAAACATTAACAAAAGCAAGGCATGGGTAACATCCAATGAGAATTGTTTTTAACCCTAAGTAGATATACTACACACCTGTGTTACATATTTTATTAATGCCCTAAGGATTTGAGGTGTACCAACCAAATCCAACTGACCACTGCTAAATAGAAATCAGTGTCATACAAGATATAGGAAGAGATACATTCCAAGATCTTCTCCACACTACTCGGTCAGTACTAGTCTGCACTGTAGTGACAAATCGGTCAAATTGCATCAATGACATATAGTCAAGCTGAAAACACCTATCTCGCCTTGGTACAAGTCACAACTCTAGAAACCAAGGTACACAAACCCAATCATCAAGGCACAACTACAATTGTCCTCTAAATCACATCATATTATATATAATAACCGATACACGATTGCAACCATTCTGAAACTGAGGGCTACATATGGATACAACCTTCCTCCTTAAACACTTGGGATCTGGATGACAAGGATGTACTCTCCAAGAACCCCACATACTCAATAGTATGCACTCTAGATTTCCCTAGGAATACTCATTTCACCATCTGATAAATTCTGACATTGGAATGGATATAAGGCCAAGAAAACTACATGATTAAGGATCCACTTGATTAATTAAAATTGATTGGATGTCTTTTAACTACATCAATCAAGTTACAAGCAACCCAAAATTGATTCTACAAAGAATAGGTAGAGTGAAACTTCAGAAGATATAAAATGTATAAGGTATAAAGCTAATCACACATTATACTATCTCACTGTCATGCACACCATCATTATTGTCACATCACCATGGGATATCAATCCCTTATCATATCACTAGATGATATCACCTCAATTAGAGCAAAAAGCCATTGCCAAGGTCATAAGATCATTCACATAGTTCCCTACAAGAACATCATTATCTCTCCATGCCTCATCAAGGCTCATAATCACCACACATGTATCTCATAAATTATGCTCATTCAATTAGAAAATTAGGGTAACAATGTTAGGAGAGAGAAAGAACTTAATAAACATGCTAATTACTCAAGCAAGATAAGCATTAACACTATGTACTCAAATTAGGGTTAGGTTTCAACATTGTAATTGAATTAGGGTTTCAAAACAACAATTATCATTAAACCCTATATATCATTAGCTCCAACATTCTTGGAACATATAAGGTCAACTATAATCATCATGAGCAACAACTCAGAGCTAACACACATTCAGAGATTATCATTGACCGAAGGAAAACCTAGGTCTCATACTTATGAGACCGAAGAGAAATAAAGCCAACATGATAGAAGACAAATCATCACCCTAGCGACTGAAGAGAAAGGGCCACACCTTCATCCGAAGAGATTAGGTCAAAGAAAAACCTTGCAATTGAAGACAACCACACACTCTCATCGACCAAAGAGAAGTTCAACCATCAACATTCTCAAGAATCCAAACCTTGCAACCAAAGAAAAACATGGTCATATCTTTGACCACACAAAGAATCCATCCTTAGCAACCCATGGGGCATCCAAAACTCAACGACCGCACAAGGCACCACTTGAGTCCATCAAGAGAGAGAAAAACATTTCAATCACAAGATCAACAAGATGATTAACACCATGAACCTAGAACCAATCAAGGAGTGAGGTACATCAAGGAAAACATCATCCAAAATGCTAAAATATGATCATCAACATAGAGGAAAACTAAACCATGATTCAACGAAGAGAGAACCAACATTTCAATCATCAAAAGTATCCTAAACCTCAATCATCAAGAAAAAAATAGAACTGTGATCATGAGGAGACAACAATCGTTTAACATGTGCATGTAAGAACCAACATCTCTACCATAAACAAGATTTTGGGTACAAGAATTAGCGTTCAAGTAAAAGAGTTGATTTATAAACAATCAACACATAACATAAACCCTAGCACAATATATCATCACCACACTATTAGGAACCACATTTTAGAGGTAGATTACTTGCATGAAAGATTAAGTGCAACAATAATCCAGGAGAAAGTTATATAACTCACCTTGAATGTAAAGAACAACTCCAACAGAAAGACGCTCCAAGGGAAGAGAGGAAACCACAATTTGATCACCAATTCATGACCAAGCTAGCATCACCTCAAGGAGGGAAACAAAACAATAGGTTAAAGGTGCACAAGGAAGAAGGAAAATCCTAGGCCAAAAAGACAATAAGAACGAGGAGTTCTTCATCTCAACTTGAGCACTACCATGAAAAACCATGGATTGGGTCCCTCAAGAAGCACCACCATGAAGAACCATGGCTTCGACCAAGAGGAAGAAGAGAGGGGTAGGGTTGCAAGAGAACAAAACTTAGAAGGATAGGCTAGTTACCAAGATCAAGGAGCATAGGAGGATCACCAAAGATGAGTTGTTCCAACCCAAGATCTACACATGCAAAGGTTTGACCACCTTGCTCCAAGGTTGATCTCTCCTTCTCCACCAAGAACACAAAGTATGAGCTATAAAGAGAAGAGAGAAAGAAGGGAGGGTAAAAAGATCACTTGCATGCAAAGAGAGGGGTATATGTACGCAAGGATAGGAGAGAGGTGAGAGAGGGTTAGGTGTCATGCCACATGTGACACTTGTCCACCATATAACATCCATGCAAGCACTAATATCATGCATGAAACAAAGGTCATTAAAACCTAAGAAAGTCATCAAACTACTTGTCCATGAAAACCCATCGATGGCATGGATTCTCTGTGACCAGAACACACCAAAACCAATCGGTTGCATATCACCCAAAACCCTAAATCTTCATCGACCAAAGAGAGAGGGAAAAGATTCTCAACCACATAGAACAAATGGCACACTTCACAACCTCTTCTACCATAGAGACATGATTAGGAAACATCAAGGTGGTCGCTAAAAACTAGAAATCCCAATGATTAACACACATGGTCAACACCAAATTGGGGCATTCAAGCAAGCTGTAGAAACATCAAAACTCAAGCTGTCACCACATCTCTACTCGTCAAACCAAGGTACCACAATCCACCCAATGGCACCACTCTCTCCAACATGAAGCCAAAACATGTGAGGCACAACAAGCATGTGACAAATTGCAAGATAAACCCTAAACATATGTAAATTGCAACTAGGTCCAAACAAGCAAATATATGCATACCTAGCTCAAACATCAACCAAATTGGACCAGACTAAAAACATAAGCATGCCACATGTTATTAAAGCAAATCACATGATTAGATCAAGGTTGAAAGCATCTTATTATGATAACCAAGCAAGATCAAGCATAAGGCTAGGTTAGGGGCCTTACAAGGATGAGACATAACATTGCATACATGATAGATCCAATTGCATTCACATATGGAATCTTACTCATGCGCTCCCTTTATTCACAAGAATTGGGACATTGAGCTCTAGATATACGTACAACATGACACATGGATAAGTTTCCTCTCTTTGAGTTCCCCACTCTAATCCTTTTTAGCACTTTGTCAATGCATGTGCTCTGAGTTTGGACAAGAATCCTTCTATATCTATCTCTATAGATATTGATTCCTAAGATATAGGATGCTTCACCTAAGTCTTTCATAGAAAATGTATTTCCTATCCAAGTTTTTACCATATGTTAAAAGGAATCTCATTCCCCATCAATAGTAAGTCATCCACATACAATATGAGGAATACAATCATGCTCCCATTACCTCTTGTAAACATGTGGTTCATCTTCATTTTGATTAAAGCTAAACTCTTTGACTATTTTGTCAATTTAAAGATTCTAGCTCGGATATGCTTACTTCAATCCATAAATTGACCTTGGTAGATTGTATACTTTGTTTGCATCCTTTCAATTTACAAAACCTTAGGTTGTGTCATGTACACATCCTCAAGAAGATTGTCATTAAGGAATTTAGTTTTAACACCCATCTATCAAATCTCATAGTCATGGAAAGCTAGAATGGCAAGCATGATCTTGATGGACTTAACCTTGGCATATGGAGAAAAAGGTTTCATCATAGTAAACACCTTGAACTTGTCTGAAATCCTTTGCAACCAATTGACCTTTGTAAGTTTGTACATTACCATCCATGTTAGTCTTCTTCGTGAAGACCCACTTGCACCCTATGGATTTTACCCCTTCAGGTGGATGAAACAAGGTCCATACCTTGTTGGTGTACATGGAATCCATCTCAGATCTCATGGCCTCAAGCCATTTATCAGATTTTAGTCCCTTCACAGCTTCTAGGAAGGTAGTTGGCTCATCATCAATGACTAACTCATTGCTTTCTTGAGTCATAAGATAACCGAATCTATCTGGCTCAAGGAGTGTCCTAGTAGATATGTGGGGTTCATATGTTACTTGAGAAATTGATATTACACAATATTTTGTGACTCTCTATGTTCTTCTTGTACCTATCTATAGGTTCAATGCTTTCTTGTTGGTTTCAAACTTGTTCGAGTTCTACTTTCCTCCCACAGATTCCTTTAGAAATGAATTTCTTTTGTAGGAATACAACATATGTGGCAACAAATACTTTGTTGTCAGATAGAGTATAAAAGTAACATCCTATGGTTTCCCTAGGATATCTAACAAAATACCATTTCAATTTGGGGTCAAAGATTTTCAGGAAACTACTTTCTCACATAAGCTTCACAACTACAAATATTCATAACAAACACATTGGGGCGCTTTCCATACCATATCTCATATGGTGTCTTTTGAATCAATTTAGATGGTAACCATTTAGACGGTAAATGGTTTAGTGTAAAAGTGGTGGTTTCTAGAGCATAACTCCAGAAGGAAGTCAGATAATCAGAAAAACTCATCATTGATCGCACCGTATCTAGCAATGTATGATTCCTTCTTTCTGATACACTATTATATTGTGGTGTTCCAGGCGGAGTCCTTTATGATACAATACCACGGTCTCATAGAAGGTACTCAAACTCTTAACTTAAGTATTCTCCACCTCTATTAGAATGAAGTGCCTTAATACTTTTACCAAGTTAATTTTTTACTTCATTCATAAAATCCTTGAACTTTTCAAGAGTTTCTGACTTATGTTTCTTCAGGTAAATATAACCATACCTACTGAAGTCATCAGTAAAGGCAATGAAGTATTGATAACCACCTCTGGAATTTGTTCTAAAAGGGCCGCATACATCAGTATGCATGAGTCCTAATAGATCATTATCCCTCTCACTATTACCAATGAAGGGATTCTTTGTCATCTTGCCCAAAGACTCACATGTCTCTATTGACTCAAAATCAAAAGAGTCTAGATAACTATCTTTATGAAGTCTAGATATGTGATTATCATTGATGTCCCCTAGATGACAATGCCAAAGGTATGTTTTGTTTGATTTATCAGGTTTCAAAATTTTGGTATTTACGTCATATACCTTTGTCTTTAGATCCAACAAATCAATACCATAAGACATTGGGGCATTGCTATAAAATATCTCATCTTTTAAAATAAAACATTGGCCATTCGTTATGTGAAATTCATATCCATCCTTGTCCATACAAGATATATAAATAATGTTTCTATTAATGGTGGGTAGAAAATAGCAATTCTTTAACTCTATTACAAGGCCCGTGGGCAAAGATAAATTATAGGTTCGAACTGTAGTGGCAACAACTCTTTTGCCATGTGCAACACATAGTTCAACCTCACCCTTTCTTAAATGCTTAATTCTTTTCAAGTTCTACATATTCAAGCATATGTGATATTCACATCTGGTATCTAGTATCCAAGATGAACAAGTTAGAAAACTATATCTCAATAATGTATATACCTGAAGTGGAGATCTCTATTCCCGCCTTTTTCCTCAGTTCCTCCAAGTAGAGAGGCTAATTCCTCTTCCAATGTCTATGCTAGAGACAGTGGTGACGATTACCTCCCTTGGTCACTCACCCCTTTGCTTTGAGTGCAGAGGACTTGGTTTCTAGCTTGATTTAGAACTCTTCTTATCTTTTCCATTTCTCTTTGACTACCCCTTTCCTTTGTTGATCGTCATCACTGACTTGACCATGTCTTTATTCATTTGTGCTTCAGATTTTCTCAACATGCCAAGTAATTCTGACAAAGGCTTATCAAAATCATTCATGTTGTAGTTAATGACAAACTGATAGTGTGATGCCCCACACCACAAACCACAACATAACTCAAAACTAAATGGGGAAACAAAACTAAACAATAAGATTACTGAAAAACTCAAAAAATTAAAAGCATTTTCATTAAGCACCAAAGCAGCAAAACCCTTTGCATATAAGTCCTCACAGGACACAAGGTACTTACATCAACATGTTCTTATCACATTTGTCATCAACCTATTACAAGATAACATGTTCCAAACATATATACATGTCCACTATACCTTTACATCAAAAGGGGCACACGAGCCAAAACCATGTATTGAAAGCACATCTACAAAATACACCTAAAAACTATCCCAAAGACCTGAGTGTACAGAGACGACTCTAGGACTCTAACAACAAATGGACCACAAGCAACACTTACAACCTTATCAGCTACTATCCTTCTTGCTATTGTTCAACCTCTACTGCACAATCTCTACCTCCTCATGCATGTCCACCTAAAAGATGTGGGAAACCCACGGGGTGAGATTCCAAATCTCAACAAGAGATATAACTCTCCACCAAAAGTATTATTAGAACATATAAGGCAATTAAAGAAAAAAAGTAAAGCTACAAATATGATGAGAAGGTAATCATCAGTAACAGTATAAACAAATGTAATTGGATTATGAAACATCTTATCATCATAAAAGGAATGTGAAGAACATATATGTTAACTACCAGATATATTGTAAAAAGCAAGAAAGGCCTCATCTAATATTTTTGTATTTGATCCTAAGCAAGTATACTACGTGGCCTATTACGTATTTTATTATGCCCCGAGGATTTGAGTCGTACCATTCAAATCTAACCGACCACTTCTAAGTCAAAATTAGTGCTATACAAGTTCTATGGAAGAGTTGGATTGGTCAGTACATGGGTACACAACAAAGACATACCAGTCAACTACAACATGGGACATATAGTCAAACAGTAAAAGTCCTATCCCACCTTGGTACACGTCATGGCACTAGTGAAACTGAGCTATGACCCATAGCTGCACTCCTACCAGGGTATGGCCCACAACCAATCTTGTGGGACCACATAAGCAACGTATCACTGAGCTACAACCCGTAGCCACACTCTAAGGGTATGGCCCACAACCAATCTTGTGAATGCATATACTCAATAGTATATGACTCCAAGCTTCCTCTAAGGGAAATCCTGTTCCACCATCTAGAAAGTGCTAACACTAAGATGGATCTATGGCATAGGGAAACACTACATTATTAAGTTCCACTTGATTAATTAAATCAATTAAATATTTTTTAGCATCAGTCAATTTACAACGTTTAAAGTCATAATAAACTCTACAAAGATAAGGGAAAAACACACTTTTAGAAGATATAACATATAGGGTAGTGAACTTGTCACACTATCACCACATGATGCCTATAGTATTGCCAATCACCACATCATCAATACCAAGATCACATGCTATGGGATTTCAATCCCTCAACTCATCATTCATGTATCACAAGTACCTCAACATGCCTCATAAGGGCATATTTAACCTGTGTCATATCATAATTACCACAACCTACACTAGAAATGATTATCAATATCATGACACCTGCAAGGTTAGAAGTTCATAAATAAGAGAGATAACCACATAAAATCATAAGTATTCCATGATAAAGAAACAAGCAAGATCATTGTTCATTATTAGAGTTAGGGTTTCTTCTTAGAAGACTAGAGTTTACAAGACTAGGTTCAATCAGCAACCATAGAACCATCACCCTCCATCATCTTGGAGTGTATAGGGATTAGGAAACACCATTAAGGTTGGTTAGATGACATTACAAACAACACTATATGTGTCTTATGTATCATTCATATATGATTATCATTAAGTGTTCACATGTGTTTCTCATCCACCTACCATCACCCTATGTTAACCACATAGGTCACGACCACCCATCATGGTCCATGTCACGAGTGCGGCTCTCATGTGTCTCGACCATCCATCAACATGTTGTGACCTATACCCTCTAGGTCATGTCGCACCCACGACACCTAGGGTTAGGGTTTCATAAGGCATCTCAATCAAAGGTGTCTCGATCTCAAGGGTGTATCGACCTCCACATATATCGTGACCCAAGACCATCATGGTTGTGACCATACACTCTAGGGTGAGTCTAAACTCAAGCAAGGCAGGAACAAGACTCTAACACCAAGGGTGACTAGGCTACTTAACACCTAAAGCCTTGACCTAACACCATTAGGTCAAACTCGACCACAAAGTAGCATCTCGACCAAAAGCTATCAAGGTCACGACCACCAAGAGAGAAGTGTTGTGACCACACTAAAAGGCACCATCTAGATCTCAAAATAGAACTGAAACTAAGGAAAGAACCATGGTTACCATGAAGAAAAACTCAAGCAACTGATCACCAAACCCTAAAGCATAGGTCAAGAAACCACCAAGAAAGAACCTCTTCCAAAGAAGGGGGAAACCATGCTCAAGGAAACCAAGACCAAACCTAACGTCTATCCCACTTCTAGGTACATGAAAACCATTAATGGGAGAAAGATCAAGGGAAAAACTTAGAGAAGAACCTCCATAACTCATCATCTACAAAGTCGGGTACACATAGATTAGGGTTTCAAATTTCTCCCAAACCAAGCAAGGTATCTCTACTAAACAAGCTCTAGATATTCCCACTAAGCATAAGCATGATAAGGAGGACATTTATAGGAAGTAGATAGTAATAAAAAGCATAAAGAAGTGCAATAATAGAGTAGGTTTAGTATTATATAACTCGCCTTAAGTTGATCACCACCAAGAGCTCCAAACTCTAAGGTTAAGAGCTCCAAGCACACAATCCAAGGTTCGAACAAGCACCAAGGCTCGATATAATATTTGTTGTCAAATGATAAACCATTGTTTTCTAGATTTTTAACCAAGTTGCTTTCATTAAAAAATAATTAGAATTAATTCTATTTTAGGTACAAAAATCATAAATTGTTGTGACACATTGTTTTCTTCCACTAGGAATTATACATGGCAAACCTACTTTAAAATGTACTCATAGAATAAAATTTAACAGTAATGACCGGATCATCTATTCTCAATTTTTTGACTATTTAGTATCCTATTATATTGTTCGTGTATGTTCACGCATGAGCCAAATTAGAATTTGGAGAAAAGGGGGGGGGGGGTCGAAACTCTACATAAAAAGATAGTTGTGTTCTCCCACATCCTTCAGTCTACTGTTTCACACCACATCTTGGACAGGTACTGCCTACAACTGCTATTGTTGATGTCCCATGAATATCCCCCACGATCAGTGCACATCCCGCTCATCTTCTTGCCGTTGTTCCCATCAGCTGATGCCGCCACCGACGTCGGCTTGAGGTTGTGTCTGTACTCTACCGTGACTTGTTCAAAGGCGTCCACACTGAACATGTGGATGTTGATCTTGGGATTCATGAGATCCCTGACGTACGTGAACACCAGCTGATCCCTAGGGTTGAATGCGTCCAACTCATTGAAGAGTAGGCATAAGAAGTGGTTGGTCCTTGACCCGTGCCGCCGAAGTATAAGGGTTGTATCTGGCACATCTGCACATTTTGTGGTAGAAGATGTCTATTACACTTATTTGTAGGATTCAAAACTGAAAAGTTTTGAAATTTTTGATTAGTGCCTGCTTAGTTTGATCATAATTAACTCTCTAGATTTACCCAAATTTTCGCAAAAAAAAATTAACTCTCTAGGTGAATGGATGTTGAACAGAGAGGTTGTTCTGTGGGTGATGACTTTACGTGTGGTTAAATGAAAAATGAGTATTAATTTATGTGCATTCAAAGATGACTATTTATTCATCTATTATAAAATCTGAGATGAATAATGGGGGTTGACTAATCATCTTGAATACAACATACCGTACTGATACACTCACCATTCGTATAAGGCAGCTTTTCTGCGGACCACGGTTGTAGGCCATTCCAGCAATATGTCTCCATCTGTGTCCTCAACTCTTGGATGTCACCCCACTTCTTCCACCTGGTTGTAGCCATGGCCTCCTCTATGGTGTGCACGTTAAAGGGGTGCTTAGAGATGGCCATGTCGAGGTCGACGTCGTCGGCTAGCAAGAGGGAGTGAACCAGCAGTAGAGGGTCGACGGTGAGCTAGATCTTGGCGTCGACCCATACGCTGAATCTCACGTTGGGGAAGAGCCGGTGCGGGAGGTGCTTGGGGATCACTCCGTTCATTGCCGAGTTTGTGTATGGTAGCCTGTCCCCGTCCAGGCACACAAGCCTCCACACACCGAGGTTGATGGGGCGAGGAGGGAATCCAGTTTGTTGTTGGTGGTGGTGGCTCGGGAGTATTTTATGATCCCGGAGGGAGTTGATGGTGGCGTCGTCGAAGAACATGAAGAAGCAGACCGCAGCAAGCGTGTTGGGTCCTAAACCCATGGGTTGCCAGATCTTGTCGTGGTCACCGAACAGGGCGGATAGAACGACGACGTCGTGGTACTTCTCCATGGCCGCTTTGTCTGTTGTTTGAATTCATATAGGGATGGTATGGTCACAACAAATTTTAAGTGGACGATGACTACAAACGTGTAGAGAAGTAGTACTTTTAGGTACTGGAAATATTTGTTAATAAAGATTTTAGTAATAATTGGATTGTTCTTGTTTATATACCTCCATCAGAGATGGGAAATTCCTTGAGGAAACTACATGGTATCGACGTTGGGCTGTTCCCTTGTTGTCATCGGCGTCTTTCAAGGTCGAAGTAGGACTTCCTCAAGTCATAGGAAAAGTTCCCACTGAAGGTGGACGCACTTGCATCATTCGGCGCCATGTATATGACAGGAACGCCGTCTTCAGAAGGGGATGGAGTAATGGAACCGTTCGAAGGTGGTGGTGCGTTTGTGAGGCTGCATTTGTGGATTTCGTGGTAAGCCGATCCGTAATCTGCATAGGGCCGTCGTGAATGAGTCATACGTGGTTGTATTACATCTCAGAGAAATAATCGACTAATATGGAAAACTTGTATATATCTATAGATCTTAGTCAAAACAAAGAGGAATGGAGTAGATACAGATGACCATCAGGGTATTAATTTGGGCGATCTATCAGTTTGATCGCATCGTCCGGTGCATATCGGTGAAAAAGATGTTGGGGATGTTGTACCGATACAGTCCCGGATGTGACGAAAAGTTGTCACAGAAGCGCTACCAACAAGCGTATAAAACCCAAAGAAGAAAAACACCAGATTTAATGTGGAAAACTCTCCCCTCAATAAGGAGAGAAAAACCACGGGGCAATCCCGCTAATAAGCACTATGTAATAAAATTACAACTCACACCTCCCAGATTTAATTACCCCTAATCCGGGTAGCAACCGCCAACCGCTACTTTGCTTCAAGGCAAAGTCGCTGGCCCTCTCTTATAAACCAAGAGAGCTTCTCTACCAGTTGTTCTTGTTCTCTGGAACCCTCTACCACAGAAGGCACCAACAAGCAACTGGAGAACTCACACCTCAACCGGTGGATAATCCAAAGGCCTCCCCAGGGGCCTCTATTTATAGGCCTCCATGCATGTGATTGCAACCAGGAATTCTAGTCCTAGTTCGAATCCTAGTCCAACTGCATGTTGCACATAGGAAGTCATATTCCTACTATTCAAGATTTGACTCCTATTAGGATTGGTAGCACAAACCAACCCTCCCAAGTCTAAATCCCACTAAGACATGGGCTGGATTATATTCCTAATCCCAACAATCTCCCCCTCCAGCCCATGAGGGAGATGTGGTCTTCAGCGATCATCATTGGGAATGTACACCACATAGCTTCTTACAAAGCTCTAGCTTGTCTCGTGTCACCACCTTGGTCATCATATCAGAAGCATTCTTCTCAGTATGGATCTTTTTCAGAGTCAACAACTTCTTCTCTATAACATCACGAAGCCAGTGATATCTCACATCAATGTGCTTTGTCCGTGCATGATGCATTGTGCTCTTTCTCAAGTCAATGGTACTCTGACTATCACAGAAAATAGTCTGGTCAATCTGAATCATCCCCAACTCCCTTAGAAATCTCACCACCCAGAGAATTTCTTTTCCTGCTTCCGCTGCTGCAATGTACTCTGCCTCTGTAGTTGAAAGTGCAACACACTTCTGCAACCTGGACTGCCAAGATATGGCTCCCCCTACAAAATTGAAGATATACCCAGAAGTAGATTTCCTATGATCTATATCACCTGCCATGTCAGCATCAACGAAGCCCTTTAGAAATGGTTCCGAACCACCAAACATCAAACATGTGTTGCTCGTGCCTCGTAAGTATCTGAAGATCCACTTGACCGCCTCCCAGTGATCTTTTCCAGGATTTGAGAGAAACCTGCTCACAACGCCAACTGCATGAGCAATATCAGGACGGGTACACACCATTGTGTACATCAAACTCCCTACAACAGAAGAATAGGGAATCATTGCCATCTCCTCCTTTTCCTCATCAGTAGATGGGCATGACTTCTTACTCAGCTTGAAGTGACCTGAAAGTGGAGTCCCCACGACTTTGTCTTTGCCCATGTTAAACCGCTCAAGTACCCGTTCAACATAACTCTGTTGTGACAACCACAACTTGCGCTGTGTCCTGTCACATGCGATCTACATCCCCAAAATCTGCTGTGATGGTCCCAAATCCTTCATCTCAAAGGCTTTGGAAAGCTCTGTCTTCAATTTTCTGATCAAACTGAGATCCTGACCCACTATCAACATGTCATCCACATAGAGTAGTAGAATAATGAACCTTTCATTGGGAAACCTCCTGATGTAGACACATGGATCTGCACTTGTCTTCTGGTACTTGTGACTCTGCATGAAAGAATCAAACTTCTTGTACCACTGTCTAGGAGCCTGTTTCAACCCGTACAAACTCTTCTTTAATTTGCAGACTAAGTGATCTTTCCCCTTGACTTTAAAACCTTCTGGCTGCTCCATGTAGATCTCCTATGTAAGGTCACCGTGAAGGAAAGCTGTCTTCACATCCATCTGCTCAAGCTCCAGATCTAGACTAGCAACCAAGCCTAGAACCAATCTGATAGAACTCATCTTTACAACCGGAGAAAATATCTCATCAAAATCCACTCCTGGTCTTTGACCAAGGCCCTTGACAACAAGTCTGGCTTTGTATCTAATATCACTACTAGTGCTGTCATTCTTCATCCTATAGACCCACTTGTTCTTTAGTGCTCTCCGACCCTTGGGAAGTGCCACAATCTCATAGGTGTCATTATTCTGCAAAGAATTCATCTCCTCCTGCATCGCCTGATGCCACTGTACTCTGTCTCTATGAGTTTGTGCCTCCTAAAAAGTCTCTGGCTCCCCCTGATCAGTAAGCAAGATATACTAAGATGCCAGATATCTGGATGAAGGATGACGTACTCTGTCAGACCTCCTCAGCTACTGCTCTGAGGACTCTGCCTGGTTCTGATCCTGCTCCCCCTGCCCAGAATTCTCTTCCTGTGAAGTTGAATCACTCGTCTGTGCGTCTGGAACTGGACCACTTGATGTGCTATCACTCTGCTGCTCATGGTGATTATGTTGCTCTTCTTCATCATCAGAAGACTGCACCTGTGAAGAAGCTGAATCATCCTCATACTCATCGTCTGAAGAACTGTCACCTGATCCCGCAGCCTCTGCATCATCAACCTTAGGCTCTGTCACTGTGTGACTCTCACAGAAAGTCACATCTCTGTGTCTGGTCATGGTCTTTTTCACTGGATCCCATAACCTATACCCAAATTGTTGATATCCATAGCCAAGAAAGATACATGGCACCGCTTTATCATCCAGCTTTTGCCTCTTTTCCATGGGAACATGAGCATATGCCTTGCATCCAAATACTCGGAGATGTGAGTAGGATGCATCCTTACCTGTCCATACATGCTCAGGTATATCAAACCCCAAAGGAACTGATGGAGATCGATTTATCAGATAGCAGGCAGTTCTCACTGCCTCACCCCAAAATGTCTTTGGCAACTTTGCAGTCTTCAACATGCATCTGACTTTCTCGACAATAGTACGGTTCATCCTTTCAGTTGTACCATTGTGTTGTGGTGTGTCGGGCTCTGTCCTCTCATGCCATAGGCCATGCTGCGTGCAGTACGCCTGGAACTCCCTGGAGGTGTACTCTCCTCCATTGTCCGTTCGGAGACACTTTAATTTTTCACCGGTCTCCGGCTCTACCATGGCATGGAAATTTTGGAAACATTGAAAAACCTGATCCTTGGTCTTCAGCAAGTAGACCCACACCTTCCTAGATGCATCATCAATGAATGTGACAAAATACTTATTGCCTCCCAGTGAAGCCATCTCAAACGGACCGCAGACATCCGAATGAACCAACTGTAGAAGCTTTGACTTCACCGCAGACCTTGTCTTGAAAGAAACTCGTCGTTTCTTTCCTGTATGACATGCATCACATGAACTGAGACCACTATCCTTGCCATAAGGAATCAACCTCTTCTTGGATAGAAGATTCAAGCCCTTCTCACTCATGTGTCCTAACCGTTTGTACCATAGATTTGTCTAGTTATCCTCAACTGCATGTATAATGCCGTCTCTAAGTACTTTGAGCTTGGTCTTGTATAATGTGCGAGACAGTTTGCCACGTACAATAACCAAAGCCCCCTTGGTGATCTTGCATTTGCCGCCACCAAAATCAAGATGACAACCTTCTCTATCAAAGAAAGAACCAGAGATCAAACTCAGCCGCAAATCTGGAACGTGACGAACATCCTTCAGCGTGAGCGTGCAACCAATACTTGTCTGAACACAAATGTCACCAATCCCGACAATTCTAGAGAAGCTGGAATTTCCCATGTTCACCCTCCCAAAGTCTCCCCTCCTGTATGAAGTGAAGAACTCCTTACTTGGTGAAGCATGATAAGAAGCTGCAGTATCCACCACCCACTCATAATCATCCTCATCAACATGCAAACACTGTTCTTGGACTGTTAAGACCACATCGTCATCATCGCACCTATCATCTGAGATCGTCGCTGTAGTATTCTTGTCGTCATCTTGCTTGTCTTTGGCTTCAGACCCATGTTTCTTTTTCCAAATCTTGCAATCTCTTTTGAAGTGACCTGGCTTGCCGCAATGGAAGCACCCTCTACCATTCTTTGACTTGGATCTACCACGAGGCTTCTCGCGGTCTTGGGATTCACCGCGGCTCTTAGATCTACCACGGTCTCTCGCTCTATCAACGCCTATACCCTCTGTGAAGTGCACCTCTGATCCACTGTCGCCTGAGGCTCGTCGTCGAGTCTCTTCATTCAGTACACTGCTCTTCACCTGGTCAAGTGTCAACTTGCCCTCCTGTGCAGAATTGCTGACTGTCACTACGAGTGTCTCCCAACTGTCCGGTAGCGATCCTAGAAGAAGTAGAGCCTGAAGTTCATCATCAAGAACCATCTTCATGGACCCCAACTGATTTACAAGGCTTTGGAATTCATTCATATGCTCGGCGATGTTTGTACCATCCCGGTACTTGAGGTTCACCAACTTTCGGATCAAGAAAGCTTTATTTGTGGCAGTCTTCCGCTCATATAACTTCTTGAGCTTTTCCCACAGATCTTTGGCATTGGTCTCTTCTGAGACGTGATGGAATACGGAGATGTCGAGCCACTTCCGCACTGTTCCGACGGTTTTCCTATTTATCTTCTTCCAATCTGCATCAGATGTAGTCTCTGGCTTTTGTCCCTCTATTGGATCGTATAGATCTTTGCAATAGAGAATATCCTCCATCCTGGGTTTCCAAATCTGCCAATTTGTGCTTGTCAACTTTATCATCGTCGCATCTTCATCTTTCCCCATCTGGACTTGTATCTGCAACCTCGCTCTGATACCACTTGTTGGGGATGTTGTACCGATACAGTCCCGAATGTGATGAAAAGTTGTCACGGAAGCGCTACCAACAAGCGTATAAAACCCAAAGAAGAAAAACACCAGATTTAACGTGGAAAACTCTCCCCTCAATAAGGAGAGAAAAACCACGGGGCAATCCCGCTAATAAGCACTATGTAATAAAATTACAACTCACACCTCCCAGATTTAATTACCCCTAAATCCGGGTATCAACCGCCAACCGCTACTTTGCTTCAAGGCAAAGTCGCTGGCCCTCTCTTATAAACAAAGAGAGCTTCTCTACCAGTTGTTCTTGTTCTTTGGCACCCTCTACCACAGAAGGCACCAACAAGCAACTGGAGAACTCACACCTCAACCGGTGGATAATCCAAAGGCCTCCCCAGGGGCCTCTATTTATAGGCCTCCATGCATGTGATTGCAAACAGGAATTCTAGTCCTAGTTCGAATCCTAGTCCAACTGCATGTTGCACATAGGAAGTCATATTCCTACTATTCAAGATTTGACTCCTATTAGGATTGGTAGCACAAACCAACCCTCCCAAGTCTAAATCCCACTAAGACATGGGCTGGATTATATTCCTAATCCCAACAGAAGAGTGGGTTGTCATAGGAAGATGATGCAGCGGGTAGTGCGTGCTTGTGGGGTCCATACACGGTCGGGTATTGAAACAAAGAATCAAACGTCGTCTTCTTCCCGACGCCGGTCTTCACGGCATCAAAGGGCAAGAGGAGGCACAGATCGCAGGCTTTCCGGGAGAATGAGGCTTAGATGCAAAGGGAGACAGTGGTGAGGAGGTAGAGGATGGATATGGAGAGCACTTCGACTCGAATATGGGTGGCTTCTGCCATGTCACTGACACGGAAACCCTTACCCTCGACAAGCGACAGAGGAACCTTCGGAATCCTCCCATCAAGGATACTGAAGCTATATCTTCTAGTTAGTATCCAAGGACTGCCGGCCGGTGGTGTCTATTGCAAGGCGGCCTCGTCGTTGTGAGGGATGGAGGCCGGTCATTTTTATAATAATTAAAAGCGGTGTGCTTTTGATGGTTATTGATTGTTGTAGGGACTCGAATCGTGTAAAGACGATGATGATCATGTGAATCGACCTCGGAAAATGATGAGGCGTAGAGTTGGGGGCAGTTTAGTTTAATTGCTGATCACACCCACACATGATGGGGGCGATGCGATATGGCTAGGCTGGGAACAACCTGAGAAACATGAGGAGGAGACAAATGTAGGAGGGATAGAGAGAGAGGGAGGTTTGTCTAGCGGTGGTCTAGGGGATGGATCACGAGCGGCACATGCCGCACATCAGCCTCGCTCACGGTATCGTTGGCCGAAATGGCTTTTGTCGCGCCTGGAACAGACCACGTCAGGCGAACGTGTAACTATTGCCGCATCGCGCGAGCCACACCTAACACTCGCATGCATTCAGTGAATTGTAGTTAATTATCCCACGAGAGAGTGAGTGAGAGAGAGATGAACTCGAATCATGCTCTTGACATTAAAATGGGATTTCAACGTGTAACGACCCGGTTGTTATTCAATCTCACATTGTTGATTTATATTCCGAGTCCTTCGAAATCTGACTAGTTGTATTCCATCTGGTTGTATTCCAATTATTGATTATCTTTAAGGGAGAGAGTTATGTTTTGCTTCTATTGTATTTTATGCAACGGTAATGCTGAATCAATACAAAATGTTTTTTTTAATATGTTTTCAAGACTAGCATTTCAAAAGTTGTTGTATATTATCAATTCCTTTCCACTAACCCAGGCAGAGTAAAGGATGTTCTGGTGTGTAAGACCAAGACAGATGCAAATTCTCACCATTCACATTATCATATTTGGAAATGTAAGAAACAAGCTATATTTGATAACATGAGCCTTGCATAAGTAGAGTGTGGTACAACACTCTTTTCTACCGTTTACCTCTCTTGTATAGTTTGTTAATTTTGATTTTAATATTTACATACATTTTTCCTTATTTCATTTCATGTAAATAAACTCATGGACCGCAATGTTTCAATCTCATCTCACAATAACTGCCAATCATGATATTAGGAAATTAATTGAAGATTAAATATAGAATTAAATATCATTCTTAATTTTTTCCAATATCAAATGCTTGGGTTTCTCACACTCAATGACATGAATTGACTTTCGACACATATATAAGACATGATTGCTTTGATCTAGTTCTTAATCATAAGGATATATATCAAAACATTCATACTAAATATCTCACTTACATGTATACAAGTCTTGGTAATGAGATACGTAGTTTGTTTATAAATAACAATGTTACACATTATAATTTAAAACTCTCTTATTTCTTTACAAGGACCTACAGTGACAAGACGAGCCGAACTTGACTAATTTTATACTTACATTCTTGTAGAAGATCTGCTCTGATGCATTGACATCTTCAATTCACATAGTTTCACTAAAAAATTGTGAGTAGAGGGGTGAGATACTTCCTCGGTCAATGAGTAAAACATTAGAACAATCTAAAATATTAAATTAGGCATTTAACTTATGTAATAATTGAAATTAAAATAAGGTAGTAATGCAATTAAAAGAGTAGCTATATAGAAATTCACAAATAACACTATAACATTCATCACTAGAAATATACAACTATCAAAATATTTTCCTCATAAAATTTGATTTGAAGTGACTAGTAAACTATCTACTACTACGTTGGCCAACAAGACATAGCTGACTTATCTGAATAACTAAATTCTTTTTCCTCATAAATTATCTTTTTCTTTTACTTTGCCTCTAAACTCTCTTAGATCATATCATCCAAGAAAATACCATTGCTGCATGACTCACTGTACATGTCTTAAGGTAAACTCAGAGACCATAAAGATAACTACAAACTTCTTGGTCTGCGCTAAGGTTGCCTCGTATGGCCTGATAGTGACTAAATAGTTGGACGCAAAAATGTGGCCCCATGTCCTGGGTATTCAGGAGGGGTGCCTCTGGGATAAAAAGACTTTGAAACTATGTAAGGAAGTTCCATAAAGTTTGACACATAATACAGAGTAACTATTAGAAGGAGGATGCGCACAAGGACTATATACTCCAATTGTAATTGGTACCACTACAATCTTTGATTATTGTTTGATATCTATGCTACTAAACTAATACCACTGAGATCTCCAGTTATTGTTGGTACTCTAGTATACTAAAGTACAATGGATACCTAGTCAGTTGGTGTTGGGTACTTCGTAGCAGGGCTACTTCTTTCTATATCTGATAGTCCATAGACCTCTTTCACCTTTGCAGCTGCAAACCTACAAGGATGGGTTCTACAGTGTTCAGGGTATCTACTACTATTATACTTTTGAAATGATATCTTTCTCTTAAACTGATCTCTTTTATTTCTATATTTTCATAGGCTACTTGGACTACTCAAATGAACTCAACGATGATACTATATTGAATACTTAACTTCTTATTACCCTTACCTTATGGTTTGTCATAGCTCATTCACATATAACATTTCTCACATATTCAAATAGAAATCATGTCTATTGATATAATCATTCACATTCACAATTTTTCACATTTATATATAGAACTAATTGAATCCCTAACTGCGAGAATCTCACAACTGTTTACATATAGTATCATATTAACTCATGTATTTCTTGAGAAGTATCGGAACTAGTTTTTTTACATCACAGAATAAAAAATATGTGTCCATATAAAATGTTTTTCAACTGGAAACCTAAATTATCACATGAATCACTTCAATCAGCCATTTACCGTTAGATTAGACATGTACACTTTTAGAAGCATACTAAACTAGATTTCCATCATTAATTACTTGCTTTTCACAATATATGTATTGTATAACTCAAAAAGTTTTCTTGTCAATATATCAAATTTAATATATCAATCATGTATAATTAAATACACTAGTTACTAAGTATGACCTTATAAATATTTATCTGCATTTCAACTAGGTTGTTGTTCAAAAACCTGAATAATTCAGAAGATCAGATTTTTAGAAATTTCATAAATTAATTTTTAAATTCTATGATATTCAAGGTACATGAAATTACAGAGCTAGTTTATCCTATAATCATTATTCAATCACACTTTGAGCATTGAATGGAATTTCTTTTAAACTGACTTTAAGAACAATACCATTTTGTTCACTATCTCTTATGGAGAAATTGACGGATTTTGAAAGAAATTCATCTACTTATGTGCAATTGACTAAAATATTCCTCTACCAACTCACTTCAGGTGATAATCACCTCAGAAACATAGTCAAGATACAAATCTCCATGAATACAAAACAAAGTTTGAGAAATAATCTTTTTTCTTTCTCATTTCAATTTAAGAACCCAACAAATGGAGACTGGAGAAAGAAAAAGAAAATATGATGATTTGATACACTTTTGCTCCAAATCAAAAGAAGGAGATAATTTATACACAGTAGAGAAGATTCACCATGAAAAACTATCTAAAGACGATTAACTCATCACTTCTAAGAAGATAGAGCCCATGATCAATATCTCTACTTCTTTCCTCTTGCAAACCTTAAGTCTCCCTCTCTTAATAGGATTTCATTTCGATGTAATGAATTATGAACTATGGGAGCTACATGGGTGTTAGATTACATATATATATATATATATATATATATATATATCGATTCGAAGTGCTTGGGATAACTGCATATAATCTCCATATAATATTAATTATATTCTAGTAGAATTTTCATGTCAATAGAGTTTACTGATATGGCCATTTTTATATTAAAACCATATTAAAAGTATGAAAATTTACCACATTCTTTGAGATATAGTTTAAGATCTTTAGCTTAAATTTATATTATTTAGATTTACAAATCAAATAAGCTGAAATCAAATACATAATGCTATAATTGAATCTAAAGAACGATCAAATGAATTTCTTCCCAAATATTCAACACATTCAGA
>OY856415.1:659483936-659493936 GCA_963693085.1 Alisma plantago-aquatica
AATTTGCCAATACCGACGATCCATCAGACTACCAGAACATGTGACGTGCATGGATGTTATACATGCTGGCAACATTCCTACTCCCAGACACCAGCTATTGCACACCAATCTACATACTACACTACCTAGATGATGTTACTGAAATAACGCAGATGAATTGGGCAAAGTTGGTGCATGGGAGCATCTTCAGGAATATGAAGATGCTGAAGCAAAATGTCCAGCTGAGGAGGAAAGGGGAGAAAGGGAAAACCACCCTCTACACAACAGGGTGTGTGATGTGCCTATGTGTAAGTGAACGAAATTAACTTCATCTAAAAAATTGTTACAATAATGACTATGGGGGGCAGTTACATATGCATTGAATTTTCACTCTGTTTAAATGTAGGTTTGGGCATATGAGATGACAAACATGGCAAAGCCAATGTTCCTTGACGCAAAGCCAAGGATAAAGAAGTGGGCTACGCCGGTTGAGAAGATGATGGATTTAGGGGTTGTGAACCATAAGGATGTAAGAATATTTCTTATTTGTTAAAAAAACTAATATATAACATAATCCTGAAAGTTTGCATTGTTAAATACTATTTTTGATTTTTTTATGGACAGGTTTGTGAAGGTATAAATATAGACCAGGGGGATAACTGGCAAGCTGCAAGAACAATGAAAGGCATGCCCTACCACCTTGCGGATAAAAGGGCGAAAAGTAAACAAAAGCCAGACAAGGCACCAACAAAGCCAGTAATCCAAGAAGGAGTGCCTACTGATGACTCCAACCTGGCGAGAAGAATACAAATACTCGAGGACGAGCTAAAGATGCAGAAGGAGATATGCACGAAAATTGTTGTTGAAGCATTCGCTGAGCTGCAGAGAGAGAATAAACGGCTAGAAAACAGAATAGCCGAGCTGGAAGAGGAGAACAAAAAACTGAGGATAAAATTCGGAGATGAAGGTGACAAATCACAGTCACCTGTCGGTGGATTAGAACAATCTGCTAAAAGGTTCTCGTCGGGGAATGTTCAAGAACCCAATAAGGATGTTGCTTCGATGAGCAAAGTAGATAATGAGGGTATGGATAAGGACGACAAGCCGATGAAGCGAGGCAGGCTGAGACTCAGAAGAAGATATGTGCAACAGAATGACTCAGAAGATGAAAATGATGGGAAGAAAAATGATGAGGAGGAGGAGAAGAAAGAAAAATCAGCTGAAGGTTTGGACAAGCAGAAGAATATAATCGATGAAGAAGGGCAGAAGGAGGAGCCCAAAAAAAAATGTCAAAGATAGAACAGAAAATCATAGGCAGCATCGAGAAAAACGTGAAGAAGAGGAGGGAGGAAAAGGTAAGGTTGCATCTCCTTTAAATTATATCAATACTTGAGTAACTGTGTAAATACAATAGAGTAATTGTGTAATAGAAGTAGAGTAACTATAGTAATATAAAGAGTAACACTACGAGTAACTCAGATAGCACTGAGAGTAACTCTGATAGCACCGAGAGTAACTGGTAGAACACTGAGAGTAACTCAAATAGCACTGAGAGTAACTCTGATAGCACTGAGAGTAACTGATAGAACACTAATACTTATTCTAACATGAAGTGCTCTTTTGTTGTTGACAACACAAGTTGTCAAACTTTATTGGTTTCGAGCATTTCAAAACAAAACAATCCAGGGAAATTGTCCACCACTTCATGGACAATATAGAAGAAATGTAAGAGAATTTGTTATTTTGCCAAGTGTACACATATAAAACATCGCTTATTCAATATCCAAAACTAATATGTATAACATCTATACAAACGATTGACAGGTCAAAACAAGAATGGAGATTCAGTGATGACACTTGGTGCATGGGGAAGGACCTCGCCACCATATTGTACAGAGATCAAATGATACAATCACCAATAAGAAACTAATAAATAGTAGTGTAACTATTCAAAAACTTGTCGTTTTTTTTCTAAACAAAGAAATCTTGTGGTTATTTTTTTAGGTTATGGACTGCTTTGTACAGATGCTCAAAGCTACCACAAGTAAAAGGAGAAAGAAGGGTCTGTCATGGCACTGCTTGTGCACATATGCTCCGGTAAGAAGAACAAAATTGGTATACAAAATTACATCAAAAATACAAAAATACATACAAAAAACTGAAACTTATAGATGTGAATTTGCATTTGCAGCAGAAGTTGTCGTTTGACGTTGAAAACATAACCTCGGAGCAGATCGACATGCTATCTCCACTATTCAATGTCCCGATGAAAGATTGGGACACAATGGACTCAGTGTTCACCATATTGAACAATGACAACCACTGGCACTTGTACGAGGCAAGTTTCAGGGAAGGAGTACACCGGTCTTATAACTCAATGAGTGGAAATAGCAAGTCGAAAAGGGAATTCCTTAGATGGGTAAGCAATCTATAAAAAGAAACTCTATTTGTAGTTGATTGATATGATTAATGTTTGTTGATAGATGATTAATAAGAGTTGTCAATTTTTAATGCAGGTGGGTATTGTCCATGAATTCTTCAGGGGGGCAGAAAAAGGTGACCAATTGTCACAATGGGGACAGGAGTACCCGCTATGTCCACAACAGGCAGAAGACTCACTTGACTGTGGGATCTTCGTCATGAAGTACCTAGAATGCCTGGTAAATGGAAAACCCATGGCCTTCACCTGCAAGGACATGCCGGCCATAAGGGTTGATATTTTTCAGAGAATGATGGCGAGGGGGGAGTTGCAACCTGTACAAACACATCAAAAAGATAACAATGACGTCATCAAAGAAGTTCCATCTGAGCAGAACAAGGAAGGAATAGATGAATGTCAAAAGCAACAAGAAGAAGAGAAGACAGAAGCACCAGCTGAAGAGAAGAAAACGGATGAAGAAGTTGTTTCAAGCCTAGATAAATGGCTGGATTTAAGCTGAAAGAGTGAATTATTAATGGAAATGTAAAATTTGAACAGTTTGCTTCTGGAATTTTGATGTGTAACCACTATGAGATACATTACTTGTGTGATGTGAACATCTTATTGCAAATACGAGTATTTCTGGGTATAATATATAGCGTTTTGTGCTTTGAATGTTGTGTTCTTGAATGTAAATCTGTTGTGATTTTGTATGCAGATATATACTTTGAGTTAGACTGTTTTGGTTTTGCATATCATAGTTACTCTCAATGCTAACATACCTGTATCGAGATATGTCTGCTTCTGAGAGTAACTGTGACAGCACTAAGGAGTAACTGAGATAACACTAAGAGTAACTCTGATATGCACTGAGAGTAACTGTGATGACACTGAGAGTATCTGTGACATAACTAAGGAGTAAATGCGAGGACACTGAGAGTAACTGCGAGGACACTGAGAGTAACTGTGACAACACTGAGGAGTAACTGAGAGAACACTAAGAGTAACTCTGATACACACTCAGAGTAACTCTGATAGCACCGAGAGTAACTGAAAGAACACTCAGAGTAACTGTGACGACACTAAGGAGTAACTGAGAGAACACTCAGAGTAACTCTGATACGCACTGAGAGTAACTCTGATACACACTGAGAGTAACTCTGATACACATTAAGGAGTAACTGAAAGAACACTCAGAGTAACTCTGATAGCATCGAGAGTAACTGCGAGGACACTGAGGGTAATTGTGACAGCACTAAGGAGTAACTGAGATAACACTAAGAGTAACTCTGATACACACTCAGAGTAACTCTGATACGCACTGAGAGTAACTGCGAGGACACTAAGAGTAACTGTGACAGCACTAAGCAGTAACTGAGAGAACACGAAGAGTAACTCTGATACGCAGTCAGAGTAACTCTGATACGCATTGAGAGTAACTCTGATACGCACTGAGAGTAACTGTGACAACACTAAGGAGTAACTGAGAGAACACTAAGAGTCTATTGTACATGATTCTTTATTAAAGAAGGAACCAGAAAAGTGAAGAAAAGAGAGCACAGAGCTATAAAGATATGTACAAGAGTCTGTTGTACGATGTAAATGCACATACACACAGCATAGTGCACTGCTATGTCGTCAAAATAGAACAGTACTGCTGGCATCTTTGCAACCCAACAGGAAAGAGCACTGCTGTCAATAATTGCAGCACCAACAGCACAAAGCATTAATCTTACTGCTGTCAATAATTGCAGCACCAACAGCACATAGCATTACTCTCACTGCTGCACATATTTGCTGCACCAACAATATAGTGGGGGGCTTTCAGATCTTCAACATCTACATCCTCCACGACACCCTCTACGTCCATCTCTTCTTCATCTGCAACTGCTACAGTTTCCAACACAGTGGGTGGCTTTCAGATCTTCAACATCTCCATCCTCCACAGCACCCTCAACGTCCATCTCTTCTTCATCCACGACTGCTCCGGTTTACAACACAGCGGGGGGCTTTCAGATCTTCAACATCTCCATCCTCGACGACACCCTCGACGTCCACTTCTTCATCTGCAACTGCTACGGTTTACAGGAGGTACAATTTTACAGAAGGTACAGTTTTTCAGTAGCACCCCCTTTGACCATCTCCTCAGATCCCCTTTAACATTTCTTCACAGCCTACCATGGAGCCATTCATCCAGCCAATCAACTACACCATTGACGACAAGACAGTGGAATCCATTCTACTTCCTATAGAATGGAACCATCTCCATTTTCACATCAAACCAGGAAAAACCACCTTCCTAATCGGAAACCAGTCTTTCCAGATAACCCTTATGCAGAATAAAAACGGGTCACTTTCAACTGCTAAGGGCTGGAAAAGGATGATCGCACAGCTCAGTCTTCGCAAAGGTTGGATCATCTACCTCAAACCAACTGATCACCAGACCATCACAGCATGGATCACAGATCAATTCTTAGAAACACCAACTGATCTTATTCCGCTCTTCAGAATGCCTGGCGACGAAGTATACTCTGGATCGGAGGACTCTGCAGATCAGCTCTTCGTTAGGGACATATACCAAGCAGCACCGGGATCAGCTGTAAATCCCGTTCAGGTTGACTCATCCACAACAGCGGACACCTCAACATCTGTAGAAGACACTGCTTCTTCGTCTGTCCAGCGTTCCTTTCACAAATAGGTGTCGCCAGGGATGGATCCGACCCCCTGAGCTATTTGATTTTTATGTTCAGTTAATGGACCTACTTTATATCTGATCTGGCTGTATTTTTCTGTATTTTTATGTTCAGTTGAAGGACCTTCTTTATATTTGATCTGGTTGTATAATATATAACGTTTTATGCTTTGAATGTTGTAATCTTGAATGTTTAGTTGTAGTGTTTTTGTCTGATTATATATACTTTCAATTAGCACTAAGAGTTACTGAGAAAACACTAAGAGTAACTCAGATAGCACTGAGAGTAACTCTGATAGCACCGAGAGTAACTCTGATACGCACTCAGAGTAACTCTGATACGCACTGAGAGTAACTCTGATACGCACTAAGGAGTAACTCTGATACACACTGAGAGTAACTCTGATACGCACTGAGAGTAACTCTGATACGCACTGAGAGTAACTCTGATACGCACTGAGAGTAACTCTGATACGCACTGAGAGTAACTCTGATACACACTGAGAGTAACTGTGATAATATAAAAAGTAACTCCAGCAACCAGAAAGTAACTCTACCAGTGTATGGCATAGTAGCAAAAACTGACATTTCGTGAGTACACTGAACAAACCATGAAAAAAATTGTACTAAACCAAAAATTTATGTATTCCAAAAGAAAAGAGTATTCAATGCACACTAAGATAAAACAAAAAAAATTCTGCAAAAGAGTAATATCTAATCAAAACAGATTCTTTGAAGCATATTCAAAGTATACATATAGCTAGTGGAGTTCAACGCAACACATAAAATACATTACAAAACACAAAAGTAAAAATACATGGATGGTTACAAAATCACTTTCACAAAAACTGCAGACAAAAAGAACAACCCATTACATGTTTGAATATCCCTCACTCACGCGCTAATCAACTACAAACTCAACTAAAAAACGTCCAACATCAACAGACCACACGATCAGCAACAAGGATAATCATTGAATAGCAAACAACAACAACACATAGTCCATAATAGGAATGGACTACTTCTTCATAGGGCAGTTCCTGCTATCATGGTTGACCCCAAACTCTAAGCAATTCTTACACTGCCTCTCTCTTTTAGAATGTGCAATCTCAACTCCATATTTAAACCTCACATCGGTCGATCTAGGTCTTCCCTTAGTTTTGCAAATACTAGGTATATGGACCTTGACAGTAGAAGAGGAAGCTGTGTTAGAAGCGGTTGCACCAGCGCCTGCACCAGGATCAGGGAGATCCAAATCTAAGAGCTCCTTTCGCAAAGCTAATAGTTTTTCATGGCAAAGATCTACAACATTGTTCCTAAACGCTATGTTGACAATAGAATTGAAGGCAGAACAAGATGAAGTGTCCTCCCAGTGGATGGGTGCTTAACTGACGCTTTGCCAAAAATCAAAGGGTGTTCTCTGTACCCTTTCGTCCACCTCTTCAGAATGTAAGTCTTGGGAAGAGTGCAATAGTCACGACTCTTCAAATAAGAGAGGATGTGCCTGCAAGGGATGCCTTTGAATTCCAACATGAAGCAACTGCAGGAAACAATGTCACTAGATAACTCTTTCTTCAATATACGGGGAGTTCCAAGTCCACCGACGCGATACACCTCAAAGACACCTTCTGAAGCTTGCTTTACATTATAGACCATACTTTGGTGAACTTCGGACTGGAATATCTTAAATATGGACTTGGTGTATATACCTCTCATCTGCTCCTCTAGGGGCCACAGTGATGACAAAGGGAGGTTACTGTACTCGTCATCAAAATCTTTGAAATTTTCAATCTCTCGCACATGAGAGTACGCAGTCTCCAACAAACATACAAGTTCAAATAGAGTCTTCCTACTATTCACATGGCTCCTAATGAACGCATTCAGGCTCTCGCTCCTTTGAGTCGTCCTCATGCCTGCAAAGAAGGAGGACTGCATATAGCACGGAACCCAATCACAATGCATCGCATACATATCAGAAAGCCAGGTGATGGACAACAAATCATGCTCCTGAATTACAGAATCCCACCTCTCTTCAAAAATGTCAACATCATCCACATTCCAGACACAATCATTCAACAAGCTTATGATCTGGTCCTTGTTAGGAATGCCACTAAGCTTGGAGGGAAGCTTCTGTAGGATGTGCCAGCTGCAGAAGCGATGCTTGCAATTGGAAAAAACAGAGATGATAGCAACATTCATAGAAGGGTCCTGATCGGTTATGATGGAAACCGGCTCTTTGCCAAAACAAAGTAAGTACTGCTTGAAAACCCAAACAAATGAGTCATACTTCTCATCGACCAGCAGAGCAGATGCAAACAACACTGTCTTGCGATGGTGATCAACTCCACCAAACATTCCAAAAACCATCGAATACTTGTTGGTGCGGTAGGTGGTGTCAAACACAATCGCATCCCCGAACAGCCCGTAGTCTTCAACAGAGACGGGATCAGCCCAAAACAGATGAGTAAGGCAACAATTGGGGTCTTTTTGGTATCTATAGAAGAATTTCGGATCAATGGATTTGAAACTAGAAAAGCGATCTAAAACCATGTCGACGTCATATTTGGCCAACTCTTTCCTCTTGCAACTGATGTGTCCATGAGCTTGTCTACTAGTAAATGTCATATTTTCATAGCCACCAGACTCGGATGCTATTAATGCAATTTGTCTCGAAACAGGTATGTTAGCTTGGCTCATGGAAGAAAGGATCTCTTTTTGAGTTTCATCAAGAGATGAGTTACACTTGAGGTAACAAAGATGAGCAACGTCAACAAGTTCATGGTTGTGTTCCTCAACAAATGCATTCACGACCCACATGGATGAGGACTTGTCCAGTGTGAAACGTATCATGGCTTCACAACCACACCTCTTCACAGAACGCCTATGCTACTTTGACAACTTATCCTGCAAGTTACCCATTTCATCACAAACGGGGCTCAGAAGCCCTCTAGATCTCTTAGAACGACCAATCTTACCCTGCTTATCACAAACCAGATCTTTAGCAACCAGAATCTTACTTCCCCGTTCATATCTATTGTCGTCTTTCCTGATGTTAAACCCACTCATTCCAGCATAACTTGAATAGAAGGATATACCTTCATCTAGACTTCCAAACTGAAGGCCAACTCTAGGAACTGCAACTGTGGACGAAGAAGAAACACGAATAGAATGAGAAGACTGAGGATTATCATCATCACGGCCGACACTTGCATTAGTAGCATCTGTATCAAGGCTGGGATCCATGACAGTGTGTTGGAGTAACTCTGAAGATCAGAAGAGTAACTCTGTAACACAACAAGAGTAACTCGATAAGGCAAAAGAGTAACCAATTATAACAAGAGAGTAACTCGGAAAATCAGAAGAGTAACTCTGTAACACAACAAGAGTAACTCGGTAAGGCAACAGAGTAACCAATTATAACAAGAGAGTAACTCGGAAAATCAAAAGAGTAACTCTGTAACACAACAAGAGTAACTCGGTAAGGCAGAAGAGTAACCAATTATAACAAGAGAGTAACTCGGAAAATCAGAAGAGTAACTCTGTAACACAACAAGAGTAACTCGGTAAGGAAAAAGAGTAACCAAATACAACAATAGAGTAACTCGGTAAGGCAAAAGAGTAACCAATCATAAAAAGAGAGTAACTACGCAAAACATAAAAATATGAATGCCAGTTAGTACTGCAAAAACGACAATGCAGAAACAAAAATTGGGTTTCTTTCCCACACAAGATAAAGGGATGAATAAACATTGAAATGATAAGAAAAAATAAAAAAAAATGAGTATAACTGAATGAATTTACAAAGAGAAATACAAAATCTACCTGAATGTAGCTTGAAAAAACTGTTGCTCGTACAAATGCAGATAGAACAGTGAATTCTCCCACCACCTCCACTCCCTCAACATCAATTTGCTCCTGAATATGCAGATAGAGCAGGGAATTCTCCAACCACACCCACTCCCTCCTCCTCAACGGCGTGAGCTTCAGAACAGCAGGTCTAAACGGTGGAATCATCTTGGTGAAAATCGATACTGTCACATGATACACAAACGACAGTGGGAGACACCTTAGTCGTCCTTCTCTGCAAGATTGATAAAAGGGGAAACCGTTATCAGAGGTATTTCTGAGGAAATGAATGTAGGTATTTCTGAGGAAGAAATGTAAAATGGAGATTGAAATACGCCAAGGAAGTTAGAATCAGAGGCGGAATTACATATGCAGGGCGTTAAGCGTCTGATGGGGTGTAGATGATCGGCAGATGGGAGGAAGACTGGATGTATCAACCTGGCGGCGGCGCAGACGACCGCAAATGACGTAGATGATCGGCAGATGGGGGGTAGACCGGATGTATCAGCCTGGCGGCGGCACAGACGACCGCGGATGACGAAGATGATCGGCAGATGGGGGGCGACCGGAAGAATCAGGCTGGCGGCGGCAGAGACGATCGCGAATGGGGGTAGACCGGATGTATCATCCTGGCGGCGGCACAGATGACCGCGGATGACGAAGATGATCGGCAGATGGGGGGAGACCGGAAGAATCAGGCTGGCGGCGGCATAGACGATCGTGAATGGGGGTAGACCGCATGTATCAGCCTGGCGGCGGCACAGACGACCGCAGATGACGAAGATGATCGACAGATGGGGGGAGACCAGAAGAATCAGGCTGGCGGCGGTAGATACGATCGCGAATGGGGGTAGACTGGATGTATCAGCCTGGCGGTGGCACAGACGACCACGGATGACGAAGATGATCGGCAGATGGGGGGAGACCGGAAGAATCAGGCTGGCGGCGGCAGAGACGATCCGGTTTCTTTGCTGAACGGGTGCTACAGTAACTTGGAGTTAATTACATACGCCTGCCACCGTGAATATGCTGCTGGGTAACTTAGTTAAAAGTACCCGCTGGGT
>OY856415.1:659496436-659533936 GCA_963693085.1 Alisma plantago-aquatica
TGTGTTAGAGAAGCCAGGCAAAGACTTTGATCCGTTCAGGAACCTTGGAATGCCAAATTGTATCCCATTTCTCGGGTATGTTCATATCTTTCTCCTGCCTAATCCAAGCATAAGCAGATTTGGATCGCAGTAGACCATCATCTTCGTGTTGCCAATCCCAATTTTCGGGGCCGGAGGAGGGCATCGGCGGTGCGATATGCTGTATCACCTGGAACACAGTGGGAGACATATATGTGTTGATGAAGTCACTGTCCCAGGAGCCATCGGTTTGGACCATGGAGCTGACAGTTAGGTCTTCGAGTCCCTGTGGCGCATGGCAGGACGGATTGATGTCTTGGGGGTGGAGGCCGGTGATCCATCGATCAACCCCAAACGTTCACATCAGTGCCTGAATTCACAATTCGGCTGCATTCTTCTTTGAGTTTGGGAAGATGTTTCTTAATGAAGGACCAATCAGGTGAACAAGGCTTGTTCGTAAGATGTCGCTGTCGCATATATTTCTCCTTCATGACTTGTACCCACAACAAGTCAGGGTTGTTTAGGAAATTCCAGACGTTCTTCAACATGAGCGCCTCATTCAAATCTCGAGCATCCTTAAGGCCAAGTCCGTCGTGCTTCTTTGGTGAGGTAATTTTCCTCCAAGAGACTAGAGAAAGCTTCTTTTGTTCACGTCCTACGGACCAGATAAAATCTTTAATTTGTTGATTGATTTTATCACAGATGGCTGGGGAGATTCGAACAAATTGCATCACATACGCCGGGATGGCTTGCAGAGTCGATATGGCGAGGGTGATCCTCCCATCTAAGGATAGTTTTTTGGCGGTCCAGCTATTTATGCGGTCACTCAGCGTTGCAACTATATTCTCGTGAGTTGATTGATTCAGCCGAATATGAAGCAGAGGGACACCCAGATACCTCCCCAGGTCGTCGATGCGGGTGATGCCAAGGTTGTTACAGAAGGATAGTCGTGTCGACCTGGGTGTATTGTGGGAAAAGAAACAGTGTGATTTCTCCTTAGATATCTTCTAGCCTAAGACTACAAAGAAGTTCCTCAGGACTGCATCAATGACCACTTCCTGAGATCTGGATGCTTCGGCCATTAACATGATGTCGTCAGCAAAAACGACATGACTCTGCTTTGTGCCTCCTCTAGAAAGTGTGATCGGTTTCCAGTGAGCTGTTTCCACCTCATGGGTAATGGCCTGGCTTAGCCTTTCCATACAAAGAACGAAGACATATGGGCTTATTGGGTCCCCTTGACGAACTCCAAGGGAGGATTTGAATGGGGGAAGTGGTTCCCCATCCCACAGAATAGATGTGTAGCCACTGCAGATGATGTCCATGATCAGGTTGATCAAGTTATTTGGCAGCCCAACTTTGATTAAGGTGTCTTTGATGAACTGTCTATTCATTTTGTCAAATGCCTTGGACATGTCGATTTTGATATAGACTTGAGCTTTCTTGGAGGTTTTATTCCACATAGAGTGGATGATTTCTTGCACAGTGAGAATATTACTAGTAATATGGCGCTCGGGGATGAAGCTAGATTGGTTTTCAGCAACCCAATCAAGGATTAGGGGCTTTAGACGCTCCATGATCACCTTGGATATCAACTTGTAGCAGGTATTGTTCAAGGATATTGGGTGATAGTCCGCACATCTTTAAGGTTGGCGAATTTTAGGAATCAGCACCATTAAGGCATCCGCCATTGCAGGTTCAACTGTCCCAGTATTAAAGGCCTTCTGTGTCGTTTTCACAACCGATATCCCAACAGTGGACCAGTTGGTTTGAATGAACCCCGCGTGAACACCATCAGGGCCACATGCTTTATTAGGCACCATGGAGAAGGCCACATGCTTGATTTCTTCATGTCCTGGCATGCGAGCTAGGAAGTTGCTAGACTGTGGGCTAATACCAGGGAAGTCCCCGATGTAGTTGATGATGATTGCCATTGTCGTCGTCGCCATAGGAGCCGAAGATGTCAGAGTTTAGAAGTAGTTGAGCAAGGCTGCCTTGATTGCATTTGGTTCTGTGATCCACTCACCTGAGTCTGTGTGCAGATGAGTGATTTTGTTTCCCAGTCTTCTAGCTCAAACATAGGTTTGGTAATAACGAGTATTACCATCTCCTTCCTTCAGCCACTGGACGTGAGATTTCTGGCGCCATTCCATCTCCTCTTGTAGAAGGATCTGATGGTACTTTTCTTGCAGGAGGACAGTTTCAATATCATTAGAAACAGATGAAGAAAGGTTAGCGTCTACCTGACACTTGTCTAACTGGTGTAGGGTGGAAAGCTTCTCCTTGTTCTTTGCATTGCATCTGCGTGACTCCCAGGAGACAGCAGCCGCTTGAAAGGATGGCATCGCTTCATGGAAAGTGAGGTCTTTGTTCCATTGAGGCAAAAGCTCAGTTTTGAAGTCCGACGACAGCTTCCAGCTAGCCTTGGAGTAGAAGCGGTGTCTGGTACATTTATTAGTGGTAGTGCTACTGATGAGGATGGGGTTGTGGTCCGAGTAGAGTCTGGGCAAGACCGTGACAATATGTCCACCGTCTATACTCAGCCAGACATCATTGGCGACGACTCTATCCAGCCTCTCACAAAGTTGTAGGCGTTTGAAGGTGAAGAACTTGCCTTTGGGTTTGATGTCTGCAAGGCCCGTAGCAAGAAGGGTGTCCTTGAAATGTTGGGATGCTCTCCTATCAAAGTACCTACTGCCTTTCTCTTCCGTAGGGTCCAACATGGTGTTGAAGTCACCTACCACATCCCAAGCACACTGAATACTTTGAGAAATCTCCAGTAGCTGCTTCCAGAGCAATGGTCTTTTACCGGGGTTAGGGCTCCCATAAACCACAGTAAGTAACCATCTGTTGTTCACCTGACAATGGATAAGTTGTCTATGATTGAGAAGAATAGTAGTTTCGCAATGTCTAGGATCCCATAGGATCTAGATACCACCTGAAAAGCCAATAGCCTCCACTCGATGAGAAGAGGAATAGCCCAACTTTCTTATGGCGTCAAGAGAAGTAGAGCCGTTGCACCTTGTCTCCACGAGAGCAATGATATGGAGTTTATATAAGGATTTGTATTCCTTCAGAAGCCGAATCTTGCCGTCCGATTTGGCCCCTTGAACATTCCAACAGAGAATGTTCGACATTTAGAAACTTGAGAAAGAAATTAGTTCATAGCAGCGACAAGCCCTACTGCTTGGCTGCCATCATTGGCCTAGTCATCCTCCATGGCCTGGTTTTCATTAAATTGAAGGATGCGTTGGGCTTCCCTGGTGCTATTGGCTTGGGCAAGGTGTTGGGCGATCTTACCCTTCTTTCTTTCCCTTCCTGGACTGGTCATCACAGGTTGGTAGACCACATGACGGTTCTGTAGAAGGACTCCCTTTGGGGTACATACCTTGTCCCCCCAGTTGAAGGAGGGCGTGAATTGCTCCATGGAAGTAGTGCCACTGTTGAATTGGAATGGGGGGTCGTCGCTTTCACGGCCCACGGATGTCTCATCATCCACAAGCACAACTGCGGTGTCTTGTTTATCCTGAGAGCTCTTGGTGGATTGCCCTCTCTCAGGCGGCGGCTTGGCCTGCGCTATAACAGGCTTCTTTGCTGCTTTCTTCTTATTCTTCTTGGACGTTACCGTCTCCCAGCCATCATCTGTAGGCTCGTGGCTTTAGGGTGCCGGGGTGTCTTCACTTTGGGGCACTTCTTTATCCTTAGAGCGTGGCAGAGTTTTCTTTGCGGGCTGCCTGCGCTCAGGTTTCTTGGCATGAATAGCCGGCGAGTATGGGGTGATAGCCACCACCGGTTGGGACGTGGAGGAGGATGCTCCTGGAGTCGAGAACGAGGGGACAAACGCACAATCTTTGTCAGCATGGCCAACACGTCCACACCTCATACAAATTGTGGGCATGTTCTCGTATTCAATGTGGAACTGTTCTCCATTGATCATGATCATTGGAAGGAGAGGTTTGGTAGTGTCCACCTCTACTGCGACTCTAACAAACTTCCCTATAGAACCAGCAATGGTTGTTTCATCGACCTTGATGGTCTTTCCAATGAGATCATCGATGCTAGCTAGCAAATGATTCTGGAAAAGATAGACTGGGAGGTCTGGGATTCTCGTCCATACGACTAGTTTGTTAGGGATAGCAGTAGAGGGCCGAAACTCCACCGTCCATGATTGCACGGACAAATAGTTGCCAAAGATGGTCCAGGGGTCGCCCGTCATTGCTGCAATGAAGTCATCCTGATTAGCTAGTTGGATGATATAGTAACCTAGTTCCAGGTCGATGACTCGAAACATCTTGGACGAGTTCCAAAGAGCCTGCAGACGATTGACGAGGGTTTGGAAGCCGATGTTGATGCCGATGACCTTCATGATAACCGTGAATTTCCAAGGCTCTAGGAGTGGCTGAAGAACCACAGGATTCACCATGATGGCCGGGATGGCACCGCTGCGATCAACAGAGATGTCCTATGGCTTTAGGGTTTTCGGCGAGACACGTTTAATGCTCTGGGGGACACGGGGGTCCTCTCCGGACGTCGCAGCCACGTATGAGAGCTTGGGTAGGGTTCCGAGGTTGTTGGAGACCATCGGCGCCTTATCCGATGCGTCGTCGATTCTCATTGCTTGATCCCCGTTTGGGGTGTCTTCCTGGATCACAGTGGTGTTAGGCAGTGTGGGTTGTGATGGGGGACGATTTCCTTCGGCGGAGTGACCTCCCCTGCCTCCTAGACGGACGCCGTTCAAATCAAGCATACCCTCTCATCCGGGGCCTATGCCAGCCCCCGGAAGTTATCCTTTTCTAGACACCTCAGTCTTTCGGAAAATCCTCTAGTAACTCCCTTGGGTTCTATGGAGTTTGAAAATTTTAATATTTATTAACAATTAAGTGAAGAACCTTAGCTCTGATACCAAATGTAACAACCCCGCCTTTCGGTAACCCCCAATTAAGGGAGATCGAGAGGTCGGTGCCGTTATCCAATTTCCGGATCAAGGTTCAGCAATTAATTGATAACAATTAATAAATTCTACTAGACTAAACTGAAAGGCTGTAATAAATAAATTTTTTGCATACCTGTGAAAACTTTGGAATTCTAAAACTCTATCCGGAACTGGGACTAGCTAACTAATTCTCCTTTTGATTTAATTTGTGTATTTCACAAATGACAGTTTACTATTTGTCCGTTTTGTATGTACCTAAAACACCGACAAACAAAATGTCGGTCAGCCAAAGCTGGTATGTGGGGGAAATCACTAATCATGTAATTATCTATAACAATGTATGGCATTCAATTATCATTTAACAGACAATGTTACATTTTAAATATAACAACGCGATCCATGTATCCCCTATTCCCTTTATACCCCTCATGACTTCACCTATCAAGTGAATCAATTTCTAGGGCGGAGTCACATGGCACTACCCGTAGGTAGCCCACTCCTTAACTCATGGTAGGCTAAGAGTCTCATGGCACTACACGTGGGTAGCCCAGTTTCTAACTCATGATACCGTAGACCTTTCTCTAGGTTATCCTTAGCCTTTGCATAGCCATAAGGGTGGACTCGGATCTAGCTAGTTATACATGAATACCCATAGTGATAGTCATAGTCACTTTATAGTTGCATGAATTGAAACATCCATCAGTTATTTCAATTATTGAGGGAAACGTCGATAAAATCCTCGGAAAACTAATCGGTATAGTCATAAGCGTAACCGCATACCTCTTATTGAAGACTTGGTTACATAATTAAATATGAAGAGAGATAATGTCCAAGCAATCAAACAATGTGCACAGAAAACCCTGAAATAAAAGTACAAGTTTACTTTTATTAATATTAACCAATTTCATCATGTCCCTTAGGGTTTCTATCCAATTTTAGGGTTTTCTTAAAAATTAGGGTTTTTATTTCCTTATTAGATATTATGAACCCTAATCCATCAAATATACCCAAAACCTTTAAATTCTCTCCTTTTAATATCCCTAATAGTTTTAGGATCATTATTTAGCAATTTATCAAAATAACATGGTCCCCATCTTCTTTTACCATAAATTAGGGTTTTCATGTACATTATCTTTCATTCATAGTCATAAACCCTAATTTAGCCATATTTTTATTCAAAACGGATGAAATCTTCATATTATTAATTAACATGTTTATAATCCTCAACTTAACCCATTAAGTTGCAAAGAAACATCTTTTATATGCAATTAGGGTTTCCAATTAACTTGAAATGCGTTTTACTAGAAAATTAAAGTACTTTTGCAAAATGAACTGGAATCAGGTTATACAATCATTTTTATCAGATTCCTTACATTTTTCTACCCAACTTTCATATATAAAGTTCTTTTATACGAGTTTCCTAGCCCTTTCTATGATTTTAGCAAGGAAAAACATTTTTTCTAGATTATTTGGCAGAAAGAGAGATTTACCGGATTTATCTAGATCGTCAGAGTGGTGCGCCAAAGGATCACCTTTGAATCGGACGCTTCACGTCAAACGCCCCCACTAACCAAGTGGTGCACCCCGCTGCTTTCCCTCAATCCCTAGATCGCGATCAAACACTTAGCGTCGCGAGCGATTCAATTTAACCAGCCGCTCCTACTCCGTTAGATCCAAGCTAGGATCACGCTGCACTCTGATCGAACGAAGGTTGTGCGTCGTCGTCCTCTTTTCTTTGGTCTTCATAACACGGCGGCGCTGCGGCGGCGACCTCTCCTGAGCGCGAGCAATCGAGAGAGGGAGCGGGTGTTAGGGCTTAGAAAGTAGCCGATTGAGATCGTGAAGGAGCAAGGAACCAATAGGGACCCTATTTATAGGGTATGAAGGTCTTTCTAGGGTTCCCCCAACCCTGCTGCCATCTCGATTCACAACCCAATTGGGCGTTTTGCAAGGACACAATGGAAGGTCATCAAACTAGGGTCTGGAAGATTCATTTCCTTATCCCGAACTCGATGGGACCCTTTCTATGAGTGCACACGCACTTGATCGTGAGAAAACGATGGGGAAAGTTCCCCCCTATAACTATGCTACAGTCTGCATCCCTTTGGGACTCTGGACGATGAGCTTGATTGGTTGGATTAAGATCCAATGGCCCCTATCCTCCTCGCTCAAACCAAAAAGGAAAAAGAGTTCCCAATTATACAAGGAAAATCCTATTTTGATGATAACTTGAAAATTCGATAACTCCCAATTCTTAACTCTGTTTTATTTCAAATTTTGAGGAAATCTCGTTCATGCCTTTATCCTTCCTTGTGCAAAAATTGGAGTCATTATACAAAGGAAACAAGCCCTTTTCTTCAGTTGAAAGTTATTCCTTATTTAATTGTATTTTCCGTACTTTTTCTTTTTCTTTTGTTATTATATTATTTCCCTGGGTTCCTTGAGCCCCAAGGAACATTAATAACTTGAAAATCCTATTTGGGAAAAAGTCTTTTAGCCTTTTAATCAGACTTTAATCATTTTCTTATATATTCCATTATCCCCTTGTATTCTTTTATTAAATGGAATTCCTTTTTCATTTCTTTTTATTTTTCTTTCAATTGGGCTTAATGGCCACTAAGGCCCATCAAGAAAGCATGCACGAAATTCATTCAAATCAAACCATGGAATAAAAAATTGATCATATTTATACATTTAAAAGAGATTTTCAAATCTCATTACATGTTTTGGAAAATGAGGTTATAACATCCTCTCCTCCTTATAGGAATTTTGCCCTCAAAATTCAACAATCAAGAAAACAAAAAAGGATATGCTTTCTCCATGTCCGTCTTCAGCTCCCATGTGGCCTCATCCTCTCCATGGTGCTTCCAAAGAACCTTTACCATCTCAATATTCTTATTTCTGAGCTCTTTTACCTTGGTATCTAGAATCCGCAAAGGCAACTCAGGATAAGACATCTTTCCTTGAAGCTCAATAGGTTCAATGCTCAGCACATGACTTGGATCTTGCACATATTGCTTCAGATTGGACACATGAAACACATCATGCATCATACTATATTGAGGAGGTAACGCCAAACAATATGCGGCCTCACCAATCCGTTCTAACACTTCAAACGGACCCACGTATCTGGGACTCAACTTTCCTCTATTCTTAGCTATAGCTCAGAGTGGTCGGATTTTCAGAAAAACATGTTCTCCCACAGCAAAATGCACATCAGTCCGCTTCGCATCAGCATACGAATTCTGTCGGTCCTTGGCTCTCCTTAGCCTTTGCTTGATCAAAGTGACTTTATCAGCATACACTTGGAGTTCATCTGACCTCAATAAGGTCCTTTCACCAATATCATCCCAGTGAAGTGGTGACTGACACGTTCTCCCATATAGAGCTTCATATGGAGGCATCCCGATACTAGCTTGGTAACTATTGTTGTAAGAAAACTCAGCTAAAGGTAAGTACTGCTCCCATGATCCACCCCAATCGAGCACACAAGCTCGTAGCAGATCCTCTAAGGTCTGAATCGTCCTTTTCGACTGTCCATCTGTCTGGGGGTGATAAGAGGTACTAAACTTCAACCTTGTTCCTAGTTCCTCTTGAACCTGGTTCCACAATTTGGAAGTAAACTTTGGGTCTCTGTATGAGATGATGGAACCAGGTACGCCATGTAAATGCACTATCTCTCTGATGTATAGCTCAGCTAAGTCTGACACTTTGGCAGTGGTTTTTAGGGCGGGGAAGTGTGCTGACTTGGTAAGGCGATCTACCACAACCCATATCGCATCATGAACCTTCTTGGTTCTAGGTAGACCCACCACAAAATCCATGGTGATCTGCTCCCATTTCCATTCTGGAATCTCTATAGACTGTAAAATCCCGTCGGGTCGTTGGTGTTGAACCTTCACCATTTGGCACGTAAGACAACTGGCTACATAAGCTGCAATGTCTCTCTTCATTCATGGCCACCAAAAAAACCTTTTCATGTCCTTAAACATTTTAGTAGTTCCTGGGTGTACCGTGTACTTAGAACCATGAGCCTCTTGTAGGATACGTTCCTTCAACGGTGAATCTTCAGGAACCCATATGCGATTCTCAAATCGGATTCCTCTGTCTATTCCCAACGAAAGATGGGCCTGAGGCTTCTGCATTAAGCCTTTCATCTTGTCAAGTCCTCCACTGGCCAACTGTGCCGCAACAATCTCACTCAATAACTCAGATTGTATCTGGATATTGGCCAATCGAACTCGATCATCCAACGGTTGAGGTGACCATTCCACCAGATCTTCTAAGCTCTTCCACTGTTTAGACAACACAGCTGCACACCTCAGCTGTTTTTGACTCAAAGCATCGGCTACGATATTCACCTTCTCTGGATGATAGGAAATGGTGAAGTCGTATTCCTTCATGTACTCCATCCATCGTCGTTGTCGTAGGTTCAAGTCTTTCTGCGTCAGAATATACGTCAGGCTCTTATGGTCGGTGAAGATTTCAAAGGTGGCACCATACAAGTAATGCCGCCAAATCTTCAAGGCATGGATGATATCAGCTAACTCCAGGTCGTGGGTTGGGTAATTCACCTCATTAGGCTTGAACTGTCGGGAGGCATATGCAACCACATGGCGATTCTGTTCCAACACACAGCCTAGTCCCATCTTGGATGCATCGGTGAAAATCATAAAACCCTTATTGCTTGATGGTAGAGTCAAAACTGGTGCAGTGGTCAACTTCTCTTTCAGCTCCTGGAAACGAGCCTCACAAACATTGGACCACACAAACTTCACATATTTCCGAGTCAACATAGTCAGAGGCAAGGCGGTCTTTGAGAAATCCGCGATGAAGCGTCGATAATATCCTTCTAACCCCAAGAAGCTTCGTGTGACGTCCCCGGATTTTCTAAAACTTAATCTGATGTGTGACGTCCAAATTGAAACCCTCACCTCGGTGAGAATCCAAATTTAAACATCTCACACTAGGCTAAGAATAAGAAAATCAGAGGAAGTCAGAAGGAAACACAATTAGTAGCACATGTACATGAACAATAATAAACCATACACACATGTTCACCATTCAACATATAATTACAACATGAATTGTTACAACATTTTATATTACACATTGAAAGGTAAACATATACATATACATGTGCTACAGCTAAACAACAAGATCTTAAGACAACAGGTCCACCTGTACATCCGCTCGCCACACAACTCTTAACTATCCTGGATCTTCAAGAGCATAACCACAACCTAAACAAAAGATTACATGCGGTACACGTCAGCACAATATTTCAAGAATATTGTACTGAGTACGCCTACGTGTCTTTTTATATACCTCTCATCATATCTTGGCAATAAGATAAAACTAATACTTGGCAGTAATAGAAGAATATAAGAAAAGCGTATACTTGCACAAAGATATTCATAAACAAAAGAGAACACATATTTTCAGCTCATTTTCCATTATATGCTTGTGCATCCGCCTACCAATGGGATAGATGCATTCAGGCCTTATTATCCGCTTACCAAAGAGATAGATCATTGTACATGTGATCCACTTACCAAAGAGATAGATCACTCACTAGCACTATGCTTACCAAAGAGATATAGTGCTTTCATATAATGGAACATATATATTATGTTTCAAGTGTTCATAGCCATAAGTATGTAAAATCAAGCAAGATATCATACAAGAACAATCATTTCATCCAATATCATATGCCAAGTATTTTACTATGCATATAGCACAAGCATATTGTATAATAAGCCAAGTAAGAATTAATGGTGTGCCTTCCAAAGAGACATCCTATTCACAACATATTCCTGATATCAACTATATCCTTGATTAAACCTGATTAAGACAAGATCATACACTATCATCAGGTTCTTATCATCTTGCATATCATCTTAACCCTAGTTTTGTCCATTAGGGTTTTCTTATCTCATTAGGTTATATACATTATTACTTGTCTTCTTGACTTAGAATTATCTTACTGATGTCATTTTACAGATTATGGTCCATTATCTGAACATTATCTTCCATAGCATTTTTGTGCACATTAATTAACCCTAGGTTACATCATTAATCGAGATTAGGGTTTTATAACATGTATTAAGATTCATCTTCATATAACATGGATTCTGTTCATCATTATGATCTCATAATTAAAACTGAGGTTTAATATACAGATATGAGCTTACGCTGTGAATTTCATCATTTATTTAGCATGTATGTATTAATTGCCTTTTATTTAGGGTTATTAGCCCTAGATAGCAATATAAAGCAAATTACATGATTTCGTACATCAACATGATCATCCTTGACATCAGGTGCATTATAAACATTATTATGGAGTTACTGACATTTTTCCATAATTTTATGTCATCATTTGATATTTATTACTCATGAACTAAGCATTACACCTCTTACATGATTACTCTAATAATAGATCGTTGAAAGCCTGATATTATGTTTCCATTGTGTTCTACACAATTTTCTGAGAAAAATGATACCTTATTTGCAATTTTCAGACATTCGAGCTATTTTCTACGAATTTTGGAAGATCTGCACATTATTGAATTTATTACCTTATTAGGCCAATGATGCGCTGCCACGTGTCCACTTTGAGGGCGCGCAACTTGCTGTTGGGCCGGTCTAGTTTAGCACATATTTCAGTCGGTTCTCGTTTGGAAAAGGGCCAGTTTAGCTGGTTCTCAGGGATTGGACCCGATCCTCCCTTCATTCTTTCCTTGGTCCACGCGATCGTCCCAAGCGGGACTCTGCTCCTAGCGGGCGCCGCCGCACAGGGGGACTCCGGTGAGCAAGGGCTCGAGCTGGAGTGTTCCTCGTCATCCCTTCATTCTGCCATAATGATCAGCGTCTATTAGCTTCCCTCCACGACCACTCGGAAGTGCCCTACGGCCCCTGGTTCTCCGGCGAGGTGGGAGCGCCGCCGCCATCTTTGGCTGCGGCGGAGCAAAGGGGCAAATCGCCTTCGCTGTGCCTTGTATCAGCCTGAAGCTTCGGAAAGCTTCACAAGACCTCCATGAAGTCGCCCACCATCTCCACTTGCGGTGAGCAGCTCCAGAGTCCATCCCCGAGCTTCACCTTCATCCGGCAGTGAAGTGCTCCTCGTCCACCTCCAACCTGCCGCGAGGGTCTATGGGAGCAGTAGGGTTGGACGCTCGTGACCCCAACCTTCATTCCTACCTACTTATCCTCCTCGCATCCCCTTTCTACCCCCCTTTTACTCCTCTTCTTCACACCACATGTAACACCCGATGGAGAAGACGACTGAAGGGTGGACTTGTTCTCTCTTATTTCTTATTCACTAACCTGTATAGGGGGTCATTGGGTCCGTTTCAGGGTTGTAAAGACAACTGTCCACTTCGTTTTCACTTCACTCCCCATTATTAGGCGAGTGGTGGCTGGGAGGGCTTGGCGTCAGCTCTCCCACGATCTCCATTGTGACGGGAGGTAGGAGGAGATCTCTTGGTCGTTTGATCGTCATTCAAGGGCTATCGGCAACAGGGCACTTAAGTGAATCCGTGGCTTCTCCTTTTCAAATGCCACAACCAATGGATCGTCAATCTAAGGCCACAAGTTGGCCACGCGAACCCAACCCAAAACCAATAGGCGTGACACAGCCTGACTTAGGCTCAAATCCATTAAACTTAGGCCTATTAACCTCAATAACTCACATTATTTCCCACAAAATCAAACCTCCATAACTTCCTTTAGGAATATCCGATTGCCATAAAATTTTAACCATAGATTTCCTACCACTCAATCTACCTTTTACTCAAATTTGGTGCCAAAAATCATTTGTTAGATCATCCAATTAAATTCTTCAAAAAGGCATAAAAGAGAAATCGTTACCATGATATCAACATCACATCAGCACACATGCTTTGTCAGAACCTTGAAACTCTCAATATTATTCAACCTTATGGTTTCACTTATGTCATTGGATGATTAAGGACTCCAAAAGTCCACTCCATCACATCCTACACACCTTAAAAGATATTTCGTCCTCGAAATTAAGCCAGAAAACCCACTTTGTCACATCATATACATCTTAAAAGAACTTTCATCCTCGAAAGTAAACCCTACTCATGCTTCTAGGGTAAACTTATCTTATTATCATACACATGTAGGCATCATCCTATGTACAACATAGTCAAAAGCTCCAGAATTATATCCCAGCTATTAGGATGTTTTCCAAACATCTAAGGTGATACAAGGGTGAACCACTCATCATATATCATGGTTTAAGAGCTTAAGTTACACATGACGTATCTCATCTGTTAGGGTTGCATCTTTATCTTTATACATGCATTAATATTCAACATCATGTTACCATGTTCCCAAGGAGTTAACCCAAGTTAACCCATACATCAAGGTGTCATAATCATTATGTTGTGCTAGTTGTCAAACTATATTTTTCATCTTTATTAAGCACTAAGCTTAACACTTCTGGTAATAGTTTTCATTCATATGATCTTATTTCATTGCTCATAATAAACTGTAATCTTTATTGGTGACTTCATCACAAGATTAACCTACAGTTTCACATTATCATCATTATTCATGTATATGGTTAACCATTTACACTTTGATATCTATTAAACCATCTCTAGGTTTCCATCATATCATGTATATAAGCACATCTCAAAACTAAATCACATTCTTACATATATTATATCATGGTTGTACTAAACAAACTTATGTGAGTGACTTGTGAAACATATATCAAAACTTTATCTAGTCCAAATGAGGTTCTCGTATCCCATATCGTGAGGGCAGCTCAATCTCTCTGAGCTAACTCAACTCTATGAGTATCTCATATGCATATACTCATCTTCCCTCTCTAGTCTAGGATTCTCAGATTACCTCATTGGCACTAGTGATAGCTTTCCAAGCTCTAGCCACATAAGTGCAAACCAAAACATGCTATGACATTCTCTTCTCAGATCTATACTCGTGAAAACTATTTCTCAACTCTCTTTCTCTTATACACACCACTAGATTCCTATATGGGAACCACCAACCTGAGCATGAGGTTGTACAAAAACTAACATAGCTACCTCCTCCAGGGTCTTGGGCTCTCTCCCTCACCCAGATGGCAGGCACTCATATTCATGTCCACATATGCACATATATAACCATCCTCTCTATCTCTAGGGTTTGGTCTTCCCAAGGACATCTAGGGTTCAACAAAACTATAAGAATCATGCATAAAGAAACTCATCTCAAATACTCAGGAGTAGTCTAGTTTAGGACATATCATATCACATATCTCATAAATCTCATATCTTGGAGTCTAGGTTCTCTAACCTTCTCCCTGTGGGTCTCGCTCTCTCTTGAGCTAACCCCAAAACTGGTCCTAACACTAAAGGTCCTCCTTTGTAAAAGAGCTTGAGGCTCATGCTGACCCACATCCTTGTCTTAACTTAACATAACTTATCACATAAAAGCCTATTTACTTGCATCATCAAAACTTATCTCAAAACCTCAAAATTGAACTTACATCCTCAAAGACAAACTTAGATCATCATAACCATCTTATGTCATCTACACAAGACTTACATCATATCATCAAACTTATATCATCTATTCCATCTATCATATATATATATATACATATATATATATATATATATATATATATATATATATATATATATATATATATATATATATATATATATATATATATATATATATATATATATATCAAAAAGGCTCTAGACATCTAATCTAGAACTACACTCTCTTCTAGACTGATGTCATTCACTTCCACTTAGGTTGCATGACCACCTCCTACTCGTACATGTGTGGGGACACATTTTTGTAATACATATACATATTAAAATATTATATAGTTTTTCTCCGATAAAACATGCGTCAGAGAAAACTATCAAGGTGCGATCCGATCAGAATAAAAAACCAAATCCAGAAAACGAGTGTCCCACACATTGTAGAGAGTACAATGCCATGAAAACTAGTGGAAAGGGTGAGAACAAGGGGTAGACTAGTGTAGCTACTCTAGACAACGTGCGCAATATGTCTAGGGTTTCTTTTCCCTTGATGCACATCATTTCCAAATAGTGCAACGTCCCATACCGCTACACTACAAGGAAAGAACGACATCTAAGGACTTGCTACTCAACAAGCACCAGTCTAGACCTAGTTCTCAGACATCTAGGTGCTAACCTAGAGGCTAGGTCAGATCTAGACTCTAAAAGACGACTAATCTAACCCTAAAAGATTATTAAGGTTCAAAGTTCTTTAGTTTTGTGTTGCATAATGAGCAAATGTCAGGTTTTGCTATTGTTCATGCTCTGATACCACCTGTGACGTCCCTGGATTTTCTAAAACTTAATCTGATGTGTGACGTCCAAATTGAAACCCTCACCTCGGTGAGAATCCCAATTTAAACATCTCACACTAGGCTAAGAATAAGAAAATCAGAGGAAGTCAGAAGGAAACACAATCAATAGCACATGTACATGAACAATAATAAACCATACACACATGTTCACCATTCAACATATAATTACAACATGAATTGTTACAACATTTGATATTACACATTGAAAGGTAAACTTATACATATACATGTGCTACATCTAAACAACAGGATCTTAAGACAACAGGTCCACCTGTACATCCGCTCGCCACGCAACTCTTAACTATCCTGGATCTTCAAGAGAATAACCATAACCTAAACAAAAGATTACATGTGGTACACGTCAGCACAATATTTCAAGAATATTGTACTGAGTACGCCTACGTGTCTTTTTATATACCTCTCATCATATCTTGGCAATAAGATAAAACTAATACTTGGCAGTAACAGAAGAATATAAGAAAAGCGTATACTTGCATAAAGATATTCATTAACAAAAGAGAACACATATTTTAAGCTCATTTTCCATTATATGCTCGTGCATCCGCCTACCAATGGGATAGATGCATTCATGCCTTATGATCCGCTTACCAAAGAGATAGATCATTGTACATGTTATCCTCTTACCAAAGAGAAAGATCACTCACTAGCACTATGCTTACCAAAGAGATATAGTGCTTTCATATAATAGAACAGATATATTATGTTTCAAGTGTTCATAGCCATAAGTATGGAAAATCAAGCAAGATATCATACAAGAACAATAATTTCATCCAATATCATATGCCAAGTATTTTACTATGCATATAGCACAAGAATATTGTATAATAAGCCAAGTAAGAGGTAATGGCGTACCTACCAAAGAGACATCCTATTCACAACATATTCCTGATATCAACTATATCCTTGATTAAACCTGATTAAGACAAGATCATACACTATCATCAGGTTCTTATCATCTTGCAAATCATCTTAACCCTAGTTATGTCCATTAGGGTTCTCTTATCTCATTAGATTATATACATTATTACTTGTCTTCTTGACTTAGAATTATCTTACTGATGTCATTTTACGGATTATGGTCCATTATCTGAACATTATCTTCCATAGCATTTTTGTGCACATTAATTAACCCTAGGTTACATCATTAACCGAGATTAGGGTTTTATAACATGTATTAAGATTCATCTTCATATAACATGGATTCTGTTCATCATTATGATCTCATAATTAAAACTGAGGTTTAATATACTGATATGAGCTTACGCTGTGAATTTCATCATTTATTTAGAACGTATGTATTAATTGCCTTTTATTTAGGGTTATTAGCCCTAGATAGAAATATAAAGCAAATTACATGATTTCATACATCAACATGATCATCCTTGACATCATGTGCATTATAAACATTATTATGGAGTTACTGACATTTTTCCATAATTTTATGTCATCATTTGATATTTATTACTCATGAACTAAGCATTACACCTCTTACATGATTACTCTAATAATAGATCGTTGAAAGCCTGATATTATGTTTCCATTGTGTTCTACACAATTTTCAGAGAAAAATGGTACCTTATTTGCATTTTTCAGACATTCGAGCTATTTTCTACGAATTTTGGAAGATCTGCACATTATTGAATTTATTACCTTATTAGGCCAATGATGCGCTGCCACGTGTCCACTTTGAGGGCGCGCAACTTGCTGTTGGGCCGGTCTGGTTTAGCACGGATTTCAGTCAGTTCTCGTTTGGAAAAGGGCTGGTTTAGCTGGTTCTCAGGGATTGGACCCGGTCCTCCCTTCATTCTTTCACTGGTCCACGCGATCGTCCCAAGCGGGACTCTGCTCCTAGAGGGCGCCGCCGCACACGGGACTTCGGTGAGCAAGGGCTCGGGCTGGAGTGTTCCTCGTCATCCCTTCATTCTGCCATAATGATGAGTGTCTATCAGCTTCCCTCCGCGGCCACTCGGAAGTGCCCTACGGCCCCTGGTTCTCCGGCGAGGTGGGAGCGCCGCCGCCATCTTTGGCTGCGACGGAGCAAAGGGGCAAATTGCCTCCGCTGCGCCTTGTATCAGCCTGAAGCTTTGGAAAGCTTCACAAGACCTCCATGAAGTCGCCCTCCATATCCCCTTGCGGTGAGCAGCTCCAGAGTCCATCCCCGAGCTTCACCTTCATCCGGCAGCGAAGTGCTCCTCGTCCACCTCCAACCCGCCATGAGGGTCTATGGGAGCAGTAGGGTTGGACTCTCGTGACCCCGACCTTCATTCCTACCTACTTATCCTCCTCGCATCCCCTTTCTACCCCCCCCTTACTCCTCTTCTTCACACCACCTGTAACACCCAATGGAGAAGACGACTGAAGGGTGGACTTGTTCTCTCTTATTTCGTATTCACTAACCTGTATAGGGGGTCATTGGGTCCGTTTCAGGGTTGTAAAGACAACTGTCCACTTCGTTTTCCCTTCACTCCCCATGATTAGGCGAGTGGTGGCTGGGAGGGCTCGGCGTCAGCTCTCCCACGATGTCCATTGTGACGGGAGGTAGGAGGAGATCTCTTGGCCGTTTGATCGTCATTCAAGGGCTATTGGCCACAGGGTGCTTAAATGAACTGTGGCTTCTCCTTTTCAAATGCCACAACCGCTGGATCGTCAATCTAAGGCCACAAGTTGGCCACACAAACCCAGCCCAAAACCAACAGGCATGACACAGCCTGACTTAGGCTCAAATCCATTAAACTTAGGCCTATTAACCTCAATAACTCACATTATTTCCCACAAAATCAAACCTCCATAACTTCCTTTAGGAATATCCGATTGCCACCAAATTTAACCATAGATTTCCTACCACTGAATCTACCTTCTAATCAAATTTGGTTCCAAAAATCAATTGTTAGATCATCCAATTAAATTCTTCAAAAAGGCATAAAAGAGAAATCTTAACCATGATATCAACATCACATCAGCACACATGCTTTGTCAGAACCTTGAAACTCTCAATATTATTCAACCTTATGGTTTCACTTATGTCATTGGATGATTAAGGACTCCAAAAGTCCACTCCATCACACTTCGTATCTCAGAGGGGTTCTTTGGTGCTAGCCAGTCTCGAACCGCCGACACTTTAGCTGGATCTACGACGATCGTTTCTCCTGAGATGATGTATCCAAGGAACATGACTCGGTCTATCCAAAACTCACATTTAGAGAATTTCCCATAGAACTTCTACTTTCTCAACATATCAAGGACTTTACTTAGGTGGTCTCGGTGTTGTTCTAATTCATCTGAATAAACCAGTATGTCATCTATGAACACTATGACAAATGAGTCAAGGAAGGGTTGGAACACACTGTTCATAAGGTTCGTGAACACACTAGGTGCATTGGACAACCCAAAAGGCATAACCACGAACTCATAGTGGCCATATCGGGTTCTAAAAGTGGTTTTTGGGATGTCCTCACTCTTAACCCTCAACTGGTGGTAACCTGACCTTAAGTCGATCTTTGAAAAGACTCGAGCTGACTTCAACTGGTCAAACAAGTCATCTATCCGGGGTAAATGGTATTTGTTCTTAATGGTAGCCTGGTTGATCATCTGGTAGTCTATGCACATTCAGAGCGAACCATCCTTTTTGTTTACAAAAAGAACCGGCGCTCCCCATGGTGATGTGCTAGAGCGGATGAAACCCTTATCCAACAATTCCTACAATTGCTTCTTTAGCTCAAGCAACTCAGCAGGGGCCATCCTATAGGGTGCTTGGGAAATAGGGTTGTACCAGGGGCTAGCTCTATGGAGAAATCTACCTCTCTTTCGGGAGGAATTCCAGGTAGATCATCTGGGAAAACATCTGCATAACCCCTAACTACTTATATTTCTTCTAAGGGTTGCCCTTTGGGTTCCGGCTCGGTGACTACTGCTAGGAAAGCTTGACACCCTTTACTCATCATCTGTTCTGCCTTCAAGGTTGACACATATAGGCTGGTGGTGGCATCCTTCTACCCCTAATGATAAAAGGTGGGTGACCTGGTTTCTTAATGATCACTTTCTTCTCCCTACAGTCAATGTTGGCCCTATAGGTATAAAGCCAATCCATGCCAATAATTACATCAAAATCATTCATGTCAAGAAGGATAAAATCTGTAGGAAACTCATGATCTCAATATTTCACAGGTATCACTGGGGTTTTCAAAAGGGAAGAAAAGATTCGACCACTCGGGGTTGTAACATCTAAGACATATCCTAGATCCTTGATATCCAAACAAAGCATAGTTGCAAGATTTCTCGAAATGAAAGTATTAGTAGATCCATAGTCAAACAAAGCTTTCACATTATGTCCCATAACTTCAAGCATGCTTACATTGTTTTTCATCATGCATTAGACCATTACATGCTTAACTTAAAACATAAAGAAAACTCTAAGGGTTATTACCCTTGATCAAACAATTAGCATTAACTTGAGCCTCCTCATTGTCAATTGCAAACACCCGAGCTTGCCTTCTTTCTCCCACAGGTGGGGCTACAACTATAGGTGGAGCCGCCACAGGTGGGGCTGCCACTGATCCTTGTCCTCTGGGCTCTGGCATAGGATAGACGGATTGTAGATGTCCTTCTTGGTGGCATAGAAAGCAAGTATTCTTCTTGTAGTGGCATTCACCGGTGTGGCCCTTCCCGCAGGTGCATCAAGGAGGTCGTTTGTTCTCTTGACGAGGTTTCCCTTTTCCTCCATGTTTACCTTTTTCTTGATGACGTCCTGGACCCTTCTTGTGGTTGTTTCTCGGGCCTTGGGCTCCTTCAGTGAAACCCAAGTACCCCTTGGGTGGAAATGGGGCAGGCATCACAGTCCTCTCCATGTCCAAAGCAGTGTTGTAGGCTTCGGCAAAGGTTCTTGGATTGCTTGCCATCACATGGGGCCTGATAGCAGGATGAAGTCGCTCTATGAAGTGATCCACCCTTCTCTCTTCATCCATCTTGTACCCAAAACGTTCCAGGATCCGGAACTTGCGCCCGAAGTCCGCCACAGAAGAGTTCCCTTGGGTCATGTTGGTGAACTCCCTTTCCTTTTCCTTCTTAGCTGAGACTGGGATGAATCTGGCGGTGAAGATCGTTTTGAAGTCAGCCCAGGCCATGGGTTCTTCTGTCAAATCTCGGCCGGTGATGTGGGTCTCCCACCATATCTTGGCTGCTCCTTCCAGGAGATGAGCAGCAAAAAGGACCTTCTTGCTCGGCTGAACTTCAAGCATACGGAACCCATTCTTGACTGTAAGCATCCAAGCTTCCTCTTTGTCGACCACATCTGTCTTGTCTTCTCTCCAGAACTTCTCGATATTCAACTTGACGAAGTCCAGGATGGTGGCTCCTAGTCGAGGACGAACTGGATGCGGCTCACCATTCTCAGCTCTGGCTAGGTCTCAGAGGGCCAAGGCATTAATGGCCTCTGTCAGCTTCTTCTGCTGCTCTATCCACAAGTCCTCATAGGTGTGGATCATCATAGTCGGTTTTGGACCTCCAGCTTGATCCTCCGCCATCTGGTCTTCTTCCTCGTACACATGTTGCCCTTCATACCCTTGGTCCTGCTCTTGATCAAAGTTGTCGAAGGGTATCAGATCAGGGTTAGGGACCTCATGAGTGGTCTCTTCAGGCCTCTTTCTCTTCTTAGAGGATTCACCATCCTGGTTCTTCTTCCTCTTTTCTGAAGACCCCTTTCCTTTGCGGGGAGGCCAAGCACTCCGAGCTGGGTTCCCAGTGCCCTCAGGGATAACAACTGTCTTTGTATGAGCCATCTACATAAGCATAACAAACAAACCTTTAGTTTATCATTAAACTAATTATACTTATGTCAGTGACGTCTCATTACGTATCTTTTATTAATTTGTTGGAGAATTCCTTAATCCTTAACTTATTTTCCCATACCATGAGGGTGGGGAAGAGAGAGAAATCACTAAATCTTAAAGTCCTTAATAGAATTTGTGATGAGAAGGGATGAATAAGATGAGAAAATCATAAAGGTATCTTATTCCGATTCAAATCCTAGGACATTGGCCAGGTAGTCACACATTCCGGGAGTCCTCTTATTCCGACTAGCGGTGCGGAGGAAAATTTTTCCAGCCCCCGGAAGTTATCCTTTTCTAGACACCTCAATCTTTCGGAAAATCCTCTAATAACTCCCTTGGGTTCTATGGAGTTTGAAAAATTTAATAATTATTAACAATTAAGTGAAGAACCTTAGCTCTGATACCAAATGTAACGACCCCACCTTTCGGTAACCCCCAATTAAGGGAGACCGAGAGGTCGGTGCCGTTATCCAATTTCCGGATCAAGGTTCAGCAATTAATTGATAACAATTAATAAATTCTACTAGACTAAACTGAAAGGCTGTAATAAATAAAAATTTTGCATACCTATGAAAACTTTGGAATTCTAAAACTCTATCCAAAACTGGGATTGGCTAACTAATTCTCCTTTGGATTTAATTCATGTATTTCACAAATGACAGTTTACTGTTTGTCCTTTTTGTATGTACCTAAAACGCCGACAAACAAAATGTCGGTAAGCCAAAGCTGGTATGTGGGGGAAATCACTAATCATGTAATTATCTATAACAATGTATGGCATTCAATTATCATTTAACAAACAATGTTACATTTTAAATATAACAACGTGATCCATGTGTCCCCTATTCCCTTTATACCCCTCATGACTTCACCTATCAAGTGAATCAATTTCTAGGGCGGAGTCACATGGCACTACCCGTAGGTAGCCCACTCCTTAACTCATGGTAGGCTAAGAGTCTCATGGCACTACACGTGGGTAGCCCAGTTTCTAACTCATGATACCCTAGACCTTTCTCTAGGTTATCCTTAGCCTTTGCATAGCCATAAGGGTGGATTCGGATCTAGCTAGTTATACATGTATACCCATAGTGATAGTCATAGTCACTTTATAGTTCCATGAATCGAAACATCCATCAGTTATTTCAATCATTGAGGGAATCGTCGATAAAATCCTCGGAAAACTAATCGGTATAGTCATAAGCGTAACCACATACCTATTATTGTAGACTTGGTTATAGAATTAAATATGAAGAGAGAGAATGTCCAAGCAATCAAACAATGTGCACAGAAAACCCTGAAATAAAAGTACAAGTTTACTTTTATTAATATTTAACTAATTTCATCATGTCCCTTAGGGTTTCTATCAAATTTTAGGGTTTTCTTGAAAATTAGGGTTTTGCTTTCCTTCTAAGATATTATGAACCCTAATCCATCAAATATACCCAAAACCTTTAAATTCTCTCCTTTTAATATCCCTAACAGTTTTAGGATCATTATTTAGCAATTTATCAAAATAACATGGTCCCCTTCTTCTTTTACCCTAAATTAGGGTTTTCATGTACATTATCTTTCATTCATAGTCATAAACCCTAATTTAGCCATATTTGTATTCAAAACGGATGAAATCTTCATATTATTAATTAACAGGTTTATAATCCTCAACTTAACCCATTAAGTTGCAAAGAAACATCTTTTATATGCAATTAGGGTTTCCAATTAACTTGAAATGTATTTTATCAGAAAATTAAAGTACTTTTGCAAAACGAACTGTAATCAGGTTATACAATCATTTTTATCAGATTCCTTACGTTTTTCTACCCAACTTTCATATATAAAGTTCTTTTATACGAGTTTCCTAGCTATTTCTATGATTTTAGCAAGGAAAAGCAATTTTTCTTGATTATTTGGTAGAAAGAGAGATTTACCGGATTTTTCTAGATCGTCGGATTGGTGTGCCAAAGGATCGCCTTTGAATCAGACGCTCTACGTCAAATGCCCCCACTAACCAAGTGGTGCGCCCTGCTGCTTTCCCTCAATCGCTGGATAGCGATCAAACGCTCAGCGTCGCGAGCGATTCAATTTAACCAGCCGCTCCTACGCCGTTAGATCCAAGCCAGGATCACACTGCACTCTGATCGAACGAAGGCTGTGCATCGTCGTCCTCTTTTCTTTGTTCTTCAGAATGTGGTGGCGCCACAGCGGTGACCTCTCCTGAGCGTGAGCAATCGAGAGAGGGAGCGGGTGTTAGGGCTTAGAAAGTAGCCGATTGAGATCGTGAAGGAGCAAGGAACCAATAGGGACCCTATTTATAGGGTGTGGAGGTCTTTCTAGGGTTCCCCCAACCCTGCTACCATCTCGGTTCATAGCCCAATTGGGTGTTTTGTAAGGACACGATGGAAGGTCATCAAACTAGGGTCTGGAAGATTCGTTTCCTTATCCCGAACTCGATGGGACCCTTTCTATGTGTGCACACACACTTGATCGCGAGAAAACGATGGGGAAAGTTCCCCATGTAACTGCGCTATAGTCTGCGTCCCTTTGGGACTCTGGACGATGAGCCCGATTGGTTGGATTAAGATCCAATGGCCCCTATCCTCCTCGCTCAAACCAAAAAGGAAAAAGAGTTCCCAATTATACAAGGAAAATCCTATTTTGATGATAACTTGAAAATTCGATAACTCCCAATTCATTACTCCGTTTTATTTCAAATTTTGAGGAAAGCTCGTTCATGCCTTTATCCTTCCTTGTGCAAAAATTGGAGTCATTATCCAAAGGAAACAAGCCCTTTTCTTCAGTTTCAAGTTATTCCTCATTTAATTGTATTTTCCATACTTTTTCTTTTTCTTTTGTTATTATATTATTGCCCTGGGTTCCTTGAGCCCCAAGGAACATTAATAACTTGAAAATACTATTTGGGAAAAAGTCTTTTAGCCTTTTAATCATCCTTTAATCATTTTCTTATATATTCCATTATCCCCTTGTATTCTTTTATTAAATGGAATTCCTTTTTCATTTCTTTTTATTTTTCTTTCAATTGGGATTAATGGCCACTAAGGCCCATCAAGAAAGCATGCACGAAATTCATTCAAATAAAACCATGGAATAAAACATTGATTTTATTTCGACATTTAAAAGAGATTTTCAAATCTCATTACATGTTTTGGAAAATGAGGTTATAACAATCTACCTTCCATAATGACATCCGACTAGGGACATAATAAGAATGTACAAACTCTTAGCATCTGTATGATCTCATCGTTCATGTCCTTAACCTGAAAGCATACGTCATTGAGTACTGTCATTATGTAGACATTCAATCTGTTCTATCATAATCTCATATGAATGAACCAGAAAGAATTGGAAGCTTGCCTTTTATCTTTATCAAATCAATCTTAATGTATCCCACCAATCATCCCATGATTATCTCTCAGAGCATACATACCAACATTTTTCATGTGGAAACCCGATGCCACATGAGCGATATAAATCAAAACAAAGCACACAATCAATAGCTAAACAACCATATTACCAAAATAATGGGTAAATTAAAACTGATCATATGTAGCCATCACTATGCGGAAACATATTACATCAAGGTTCACAACCTGTAACATATCACATACCTTTTCATGTTTATACATCTGTACAGTGGCCATCTACCACACACATTTTACAAAATATTTGTTCACATATACAAACCACATATACAAGCCTTATGCACAACTAAGGCATACTGCCGAAAAATAGTTTTGATGTACATATCATCTACAAAACACATCCCTCCCAGACTTGAGAGTAAAAGGATGACACAAAGGACTCTACTACAAGACTAGAAACTTTCCAACCTTTTGTGTCTACTTATCTTTGAGTTGCTCCTCCTCCACAACACGATCCTACTCACAACATTAAAAACTACCTAAGAAGATGTGGCAAACCAAAAGGGTGAGACCTATGTCCCAACGAGAGATATAACTCCCAACCAACGAGTATAGATACAACAGGATATGACATTACTAAGAAGTATGAGCAAATTCAATTAAATGATTATTTAAACTAATTACATAGGTCAGGTAGATGTAACAACTCTAGTAGATAAGCAGATCATCATATACTTTTAGAAGGAATATGGAGAACATGTATAATAGTTGATTTATCTTACCACATTATATAATAAATAAACATTAACAAAAGGAAGGCATGGGTAACATCCAATGAGAATTGTTTTTAACCCTAAGTAGATATACTACACATCTGTGTTACATATTTTATTAATGCCCTGAAGATTTGAGGTGTACCAGCCAAATCCAACTGACCACTGCTAAATAGAAATCAGTGGCATACAAGATATAGGAAGAGATACATTCCAAGATCTTCTCCGCACTACTCGGTCAGTAGGAGTCTGCACTGTAGTGACACATCGGTCAAATTGCATCAATGACATATAGTCAAGCTGAAAACACCTACCTCGCCTTGGTACAAGTCACAACTCTAGAAACCAAGGTACACAAACCCAATCATCAAGGAACAACTACAATTGTCCTGTAAATCACATCATATTATATATAATAACTGATACACGACTGCAACCATTCTGAAACTGAGGGCTACGTATGGATACAACCATCCTCCCTAAACACTTGGGATCTGGATGACAAGGATGTACTCTCCAAGAACCCCACATACTCAATAGTATGCACTCTAGATTTCCCTTAGGAATACTTGTTTCACCATCTGATAAATTCTGACATTGGAATAGATCTAAGGACAAGAAAACTACATGATTAAGGATCCACTTGATTAATTAAAATCGATTGAATGTCTCTTAGCTACATCAATCAAGTTACAAGCAACCCAAAATTGATTCTACAAAGAATAGGTAGAGTGAAACTTCAGAAGATATAAAATGCATAAGGTATAAAGCTGATCACACATTATACTATCTCACTGTCATGCACGCCATCATTATTGTCACATCACCATGGGATATCAATCCCTTATCATATCACTAGATGATATCACCTCAATTAGAGCAAAAAGCCATTTCCAAGGCCATAAGACCATTTTCATAGTTCCCTACAAGAACATCATTATCTCTCCATGCCTCATCAAGGCTCATAATCACCACACATGTATCTCATAAATTATGCTCATTCAATTAGAAAATTAGGGTAACAACATTAGGAGAGAGAAAGAACTTAATAAACATGCTAATTACTCAAGAAAGATAAGCATTAACACTATGTACTCAAATTAGGGTTAGGTGTCAACAATGTAATTGAATTAGGGTTTCAAAACAACAATTATCATTAAACCCTTGATATCATTAGCTCCAACATTCTTGGAACATATAAGGTCAACTGTAATCATCATGAGCAACAAATCAAAGCTAACACACATTCATATATTATCATCGACCGAAGGAAAACCTAGGTCTCATACTTATGAGACCGAAGAGAAATAAAGCCAACATGATAGAAGACAAATCATCACCCTAGCGACCGAAGAGAAAGGGCCACACCTTCATCCGAAGAGATTAGGTCAAAGAAAAACCTTGCAATTGAACACAACCACACACTCTCATCGACCAAAGAGAAGTTCAACCATCAACATTCTCAAGAATCCAAACCTTGCAACCAAAGAAAAACATGGTCATCTCTTTGACCACACAAAGAATCCACCCTTAGCAACCCAAGGGGCATCCAAAACTCAACGACCGCACAAGGCACCACTTGAGTCCATCAAGAGAGAGAAAAACATTTCAATCACAAGATCAACAAGCTGATTAACACCATGAACCTAGAACCAATCAAGGAGTGAGGTGCATCAAGGAAAACATCATCCAAAATGCTAAAATCTGATCATCAACATAGAGGAAAACTAAACCATGATTTAAGAAAGAGAGAACCAACATTTCAATCATCAAAAGTATCCTAAACCTCAATCATCAAGAAAAAAATAGAACTATGAGCATGAGGAGAAAACAATCGTTTAACATGTGCATGTAAGAACCAACATCTCTACCATCAACAAGATTTTGGGTACAAGAATTAGCGTTCAAGTAAAAGAGTTGATTTATAAACAATCAACACATAACATAAACCCTAGCACAATATATCATCACCACACTATTAGGAACCACATTTTAGAGGTAGATTACTTGCATGAAAGATTAAGTGCAACAATAATCTAGGAGAAAGTTATATAACTCACCTTGATTGTAAAGAATGACTCCAAAAGAAAGACGCTCTAAGGGAAGAGAGGAAAACCACAACTTGATCACCAATTCATGACCAAGCTAGCATCACCTCATGGAGGGAAACAAAACAATAGGTTAAAGGTGCACAACGAAGAAGGAAAATCCTAGGCCAAAAAGAGAATGAGAAAGAGGTGTTCTTCATCTCAACTTGAGCACTACCATGAAAAAACATGGATTGGGTCCCTCAAGAAGCACCACCATGAAGAACCATGGCTTCGACCAAGAGGAAGAAGAGAGGGGTAGGGTTGTAAGAGAACAAAACTTAGAAGGATAGGCCAGTTACCAAGATCATGGAGTATAGTAGGATCACCAAAGACGAGTTGTTCCAACCCAAGATCTACACATGCAAAGTTTTGACCACCTTGCTCCAAGGTTGATCTCTCCTTCTCCACCAAGAACACAAAGGACGAGCTATAAAGAGAAGAGAGAAAGAAGGGAGGGTAAAAAGATCACTTGCATGCAAAGAGAGGGGTATATGTACCCAAGGATAGGAGAGAGGTGAGAGACGGTTAGGTGTCATGCCACATGTGACACTTGTCCACCATATAACATCCATGCAAGCACTAATATCATGCATGAAACAAAGGTCATTAAAACATAAGAAAGCCATCAAACTACTTGTCCATGAAAACCCATCGATCACATGGATTCTCTGTGACCAGAACACACCAAAACCAATCGGTTGCATATCACCCAAAACCCTAAATCTTCATCGACCAAAGAGAGAGGGAAAAGATTCTTCAACCACATAGAACACATGGCACACTTCACAACCTCTTCTACCATAGAGATATGATTAGGAAACATCAAGGTGGTCGCTGAAAATTAGAAATCCCAATGATTAACACACATGGTCAACACCAAATTGGGGCATTCAAGCAAGCTGTAGAAACATCAAAACTCAAGCTATCACCACATCTCTACTCGTCAAACCAAGGTACCACAATCCACCCAAGGGCACCACTCTCTCCAACATGAAGCCAAAACATGTGAGGCACAACAAGCATGTGACAAATTGCAAGATAAACCCTAAACATATGTAAATTGCAACTAGCTCCAAACAAGCACATATATGCGTACCTAGCTCAAACATCAGCCAAATTGGACCAGACTGAAAACATAAGCATGCCACATGTTATTAAAGAAAATCACATGATTAGATCAAGGTTTAAAGCATCTTATTATGATAAGAAAGCAAGATCAAGCATAAGGCTAGGTTAGGGGCCTTACAAGGACGAGACATAACATTGCATACATGATAGATCCAATTGCATTCACATATGAAATCTTACTCATGTGCTCCCTTTATTCACAAGAATTGGGACATTGAGCTCTAGATATACGTACAACATGAGACATGGATAAGTTTCCTCTCATTGAGTTCCCCACTCTAAACCTTTTTAGCACTTTGTCAATGTATGTGCTCTGAGTTAGGCCAAGAATCCTTCTATATCTATCTCTATAGATCTTGATTCCTAAGATATAGGATGCTTCACGTAAGTCTTTCATAGAAAATGTATTTCCTATCCAGGTTTTTACCATATGTTAAAAGGAATCTCATTCCGCATCAATAGTAAGTCATCCACATACAATATGAGGAATACAATCATGCTCCCATTACCTCTTGTAAACATGTGGTTCAACTTCATTTTGATTAAAGCTAAACTCTTTGACTATTTTGTCAATTTAAAGATTCCAGCTCTGATATGCTTACTTCAATCCATAAATTGACCTTGGTAGATTGTATACTTTGTTTGCATCCTTTCAATTTAGAAAACCCTTAGGTTGTGTCATGTACACATCCTTAAGAAGATTGTCATTAAGGAATTTAGTTTTAACACCCATCTATCAAATCTCATAGTCATGGCAATCTAGAATGGAAAGCATGATCTTGATGGACTTAACCTTAGCATCTGGAGAAAAAGGTTTCATCATAGTAAACACCTTGAACTTGTCTGAAATCCTTTGCAACCAATTGATATGACCTTTGTAAGTTTGTACATTACCATCCATGTTAGTCTTCTTCTTGAAGACCCACTTGCACCCTATGGATTTTACCCCTTCAGGTGGATCAAACAAGGTCCATACCTTGTTGGTGTACATGGAATCCATCTCAGATCTCATGGCCTCAAGCCATTTATCAGATTTTAGTCCCTTCACAGCTTCTAGGAAGGTAGTTGGCTCATCATCAATGACTGACTCATTGCTTTCTTGAGTCACAAGATAACCGAATCTATCTGGCTCAAGGAGTGTCCTAGTAGATATGTGGGGTTCATATGTTACTTGAGAAATTGATATTCCACAATAGTTTGTGACTCTCTATGTTCTTCTTGTAGCTATCTATAGTTTCAATGCTTTCTTGTTGGTTTCAAACTTGTTCGAGTTCTACTTCCTTCCCACAGATTCCTTTAGAAATGAATTCCTTTTCTAGGAATACAACATATGTGGCAACAAATACTTTGTTGTCAGATAGAGTATAAAAGTAACATCCTATGGTTTCCCTAGGATATCTAACAAAATACCATTTCAATTTGGGGTCCAAGATTTTTAGGAAACTGCTTTCTCACATAAGCTTCACAACTACAAATATTCATAAAAAACACATTGGGGCGCTTTCCATACCATATCTCATATGGTGTCTTTTGAATCAATTTAGATGGTAACCATTTAGATGGTAAATGGTTTAGTGTAAAACTGGTGGTTTCTAGAGCATAACTCCAGAAGGAAGTCAGATAATCAGAAAAACTCATCATTGATCGCACCGTATCTAGCAATGTATGATTCCTTCTTTCTGATACACCATTATATTGTGGTGTTCCAGGCGGAGTCCATTATGATACAATACCACAGTCTCATAGAAGGTACTCAAACTCTTAACTTAAGTATTCTCCACCTCTATTAGAATGAAGTGCCTTAATAATTTTACCAAATTAATTTTGTACTTCATTCTTAAAATCCTTGAACTTTTCAAGAGTTTCTAACTTATGTTTCTTCAAGTAAATATAACCATACCTACTAAAGTCATCAGTAAAGGCAATGAAGTATTGATAACCACCTCTAGAATTTGTTCTAAAAGGGTCGCATACATCAATATGCATGAGTCCTAATAGATCATTATCCCTCTCACTGTTACCAATGAAGGGATTCTTTGTCATCTTGCCCAAAGACTCACATGTCTCTATTGAATCAAAATCAAAAGAGTCTAGATAACTATCTTTATGAAGTCTAGATATGTGATTCTCATTGATGTCCCCTAGATGACAATGCCAAAGGTATGTTTTGTTTGATTTATCAGGTTTCAAAATTTTGGTATTTACGTCATATACCTTTGTCTTTAGATCCAACAAATCAATACCATAAGACATTGGGGCATTGCTATAAAAGATCTCATCTTTTAAAATACAACATTGGCCATTCGTTATCCTTGTCCATACAAGATATATAAATAATGTTTCTATTCATGGTGGGTAGAAAATAGCAATTCTTTAACTCTATTACAAGGCCCGTGGGCAAAGATAAATTATAGGTTCGAATTGTAGTGGCAACAAATCTTTTGCCATGTGCAACACGTAGTTCAACCTCACCCTTTCTTAAAGGCTTAATTCTTTTCAAGTTCTACATATTCAAACATATGTGATATTCACATCTGGTATCTAGCATCCAAGATGAACAAGTAAGAAAACTATATATTAATAATGTATATACCTGAAGTGGAGATCTCTATTCCCGCCTTTTTCCTCATTTCCTCCAAGTAGAGAGGCTAATTCCTCTTCCAATGTCTATGCTAGAGACAGTGGTGACGATTACCTCCCTTGGTCACTCACCCCTTTGCTTTGAGTGTAGAGGACTTGGTTTCTAGCTTGATTTAGAACTCTTCTTATCTTTTCCTTTTCTCTTTGACTTCCCCTTTCCTTTGTTGATCATCATCACAGACTTGACCTTGTCTTTATTCATTTGCGCTTCAGCTTTTCTCAACATGCCAAGTAATTCTGACAAAGGCTTGTCAAAATCATTCATGTTGTACTTAATGACAAACTAATAGTGTGATGCCCTACACCACAAACTACAAGATAACTCAAAACTAAATGGGGAAACAAAACTAAATAATAAGATTACTGAAAAACTCAAAAAATTAAAAGCATTTTCATTAAACACCAAAGCAGCAAAACCCTTTACATATAAGTCCTCACAGGACACAAGGTACTTACATCAACATGTTCTTATCACATATGTCATCAACCTGTTACAAGATAACATGTTCCAAACATATATACATGTCCACTATACCTTTACATCAAAAGGGGCACATGAGCCAAAACCATGTATTGAAAGCACATCTACAAAATACACCTAAAAACTATCCCAAAGACCCGAGTGTATAGAGATGACTCTAGGACTCTAACAACAAAAGGACCACAAGCAACACTTACAACCTTATCAGCTACTATCCTTCTTGCTATTGTTCAACCTCTACTGCACAATCTCTACCTCCTCATGCATGTCCACCTAAAATATGTGGTAAACCCACGGGGTGAGATTCCAAATCTCAACAAGAGATATAACTCTCCACCAAAAGTATTATTAGAACATATAAGGCAATTAAAGAATAAAAGTAAAGCTACAAATATGATGAGAAAGTAATCATCAGTAACAATATAAACAATTGTAATTGGATTATGAAACATCTTATCATCATAAAAGGAATGTGAAGAACATATATGTTTACTACCAGATATATTGTACAAAAGCAAGCAAGGCCTCATCTAATATTTTTGTATTTGATCCTAAGCAAGTATACTACATGGCCTATTACGTATTTTATTATGCCCCGAGTATTTGAGTCGTACCATTCAAATCTAACCGACCACTTCTAAGTCAAAATTGGTGCTATACAAGTTCTATGGAAGAGTCGGATTGGTCAGTACATGGGTACACAACAAAGACATACCAGTCAACTACAACATGTGACATATAGTCAAACACTAAAAGTCCCATCCCACCTTGGTACAAGTCATGGCTCTAGTGAAACTGAGCTATGACCCATAGTCACACTCCTACCAGGGTATGGCCCACAACCAATCTTGTGGGACCACATAAGCAACGTATCACTAAGCTACAGCCCGTAGCCATACTCCTACAAGGATATGGCCCACAACCAATCTTGTAAATGCATATACTCAATAGTATATGAATCCAAGCTTCCTCTAAGGGAAATCCTGTTTCACCATCTAGAAAGTGATGACACTAAGATGGATCTATGGCATAGGGCAACACTACATGATTAGGTTCCACTTGATTAATTAAATCAATTAAATATTTTGTAGCATCAGTCAAGTTACAACGTATAAAGTCATAATAAACTCTACAAAGATAAGGGGAAAACACACTTTTAGATGATATAACATATAGGGTGGTGAACTTGTCACACTATCACCACATGATGCCTATAGTATTGCCAATCACCACATCATCAATACCAAGATTACATGCTATGGGATATCAATCCCTCATCTCATCATTCATGTATCACAAGTACCTCAACATGCCTCACAAGGGCATATTCAACCTGTGTCATATCATAATTACCACAACCTACACTAGACATGATTATCAAGATCATGACACCTGCAAGGTTATAAGTTCATAAATAAGAGAGATAACCACATAACATCATAAGTATTCCATGATAAAGAAACAAGCAAGATCATTGTTCATTATTAGAGTTAGGGTTTCTTCTTAGAAGACTAGAGTTTGAAAGACTAGGTTCAATCAGCAACCATAGAACCATCACCCTCCATCATCTTGGAGTGTATAGGGATTAGTAAACACCATTAAGATTGGTTAGATGACATTACAAACAACACTATATGTGTCTTATGTATCATTCATATATGATTATCATTAAGTGTTCACATGTGTTTCTCATCCACCTACCATCACCCTATGTTAACCACATAGGTCACAACCACCCATCATGGTCCATGTCACGAGTGTCGCTCTCATGTGTCTCGACCATCCATCAACATGTCGCGACCTCTACCCACTAGGTCATGTTGCACCCACAACACCTAGGGTTAGGGTTTCATAAGGCATCTCAATCAAAGGTGTCTCGATCTCAAGGGTGTATCGACCTCCACATATATCGTGACCCAAGACCATCATGGTTGTGACCATACACTCGAGGGTGAGTCTAAAATCAAGAAAGGCAGGAACAAGACACTAACACCAAGGGTGACTAGGCTACTTAACACCTAAAGCCTTGACCTAACACCATTAGGTCAAACTCGACCACAAAGTAGCATCTCGACCAAAAGCTATCAAGGTCACGACCACCAAGAGAGAAGTGTTGCGACCACACCAAAAGGCACCATCTAGATCTCAAAATAGAACTAAAACCAAGGAAAGAGCCATGGTTACCATGAAGAAAAACTCAAGCAACCGATCACCAAACCCTAAAGCATAGGTCAAGAAACCACCAAGAAAGAACCTCTTCCAAAGAAGGGGAAACCATGCTCAAGGAAAACAAGACCAAACCTAACGTCTATCCCACTTCTAGGTACATGAAAACCATGCATGGGAGAAAGATCAAGGGAAAAACTTAGAGAAGAACCTCCATAACTCATCATCTACAAAGTTGGGTACACATAGATTAGGGTTTTAAATTTCTCCCAAACCAAGCAAGGTATCTCTACTAAACAAGCTCTAGAGATTCCCACTAAGCATAAGCATGATAAGGAGGGCATTTATAGGAAGTAGATAGTAATAAAAATCATAAAGAAGTGCAATAATAGAGTAGGTTTAGTATTATATAACTCGCCTTAAGTTGATCACCACCAAGAGCTCCAAACTCTAAGGTCAAGAGCTCCAAGCATACAATCCAAGGTTCCAACAAGAACCAAGACTCGATATAATATTTGTTGTCAAATGGTAAACCATTCTTTTCTAGATTTTTAACCAAGTTGCTTTCATTAAAAAATAATTAGCATGTATTATATTTTAGGTACAAAAATCATAAATTGGTGTGACACATTGTTTTCTTCCACTAGGAATTATACATGGCAAACCTATTTTAAAATATACTCATAGAATAAAATTTAACAGTAATGACTGGATCATCTATTCTCAAATTTTTTGACTATTTAGTATCCTATTATATTGTTTGTGTATGTTCACGCATGAGCCAAATTAGAATTTGGAGAAAAGGGGGGGTCGAAACTCTACATAAAAAGATAGTTGTGTTCTCCCACATCCTTCAGTCTTCTGTTTCACCCCACATCTTGGACAGGTACCGCCTGCAACTGCTATTGTTGATGTCCCATGAATATCCCCCACGATCAGTGCGCATCCCGCTCATCTTCTTGCCATTGTTCCCATCAGCTGCTGCCGTAGCCGACATCAGCTTGAGGTTGTGTCTGTACTCTACCGTGACTTGTTCAAAGGCGTCCACACTGAACATGTGGATGTTGATCTTGGGATTCATGAGATCCCTGACGTACGCGAACACCGGCTGATCCCTAGGGTTGAATGCGTCCAACTCATTGAAGAGTAGGCATGAGAAGTGGTTGGTCCTTGGCTCGTGCCGCCGAAGTATCAGGGTTGTATCCGGCACATCTGCACATTTTGTGGTAGAACATGTCTATTACACTTATTTGTAGGATTCAAAAGTGAAAAGTTTTGAAATTTTTGATTAGTGCCTGCTTAGTTCGATCATAATTAACTCACTAGATTTACCCAAATTTTTGCCAAAAAATAAATTAACTCTCTTGGTGAATGGATGTTGAACAGAGTGGTTTTTATGTGGGCGTTGACTTTATGTGTGGTTAAAAGAAAAATGAGTATTAATTTATCTGCATTCGAAGATGACTATTTCTTCATCTATTATAAAATCCGAGATGAATAATGGGGGTTGACTAATCATCCTGAATACAACATACCGTACTGATACACTCACCACTCGTATAAGGCAGCTTTTCCGCGGACCATAGTTGTAGGCCATTCTGGCAATATGTCTCCATCTGTGTCCTCAACTCTTGGAGGTCACCCCACTTCTTCCACCAGGTTGTAGCCATGGCCTCCTCCATGGTGTGCATGTTAAAGGGGTGCTTAGAGATGGCCATGTTGACGTCGGCGGCGGCAGCTAGCAAGAGGGAGTGAACCAGCAGTAGAGGGTCGATGGTGAGCTGGATCTTGGCATCGACCCATACGCTGAATCTCGCGTTGGGTAAGAGTCGGTGCGAGAGGTGCTTGGGGATCACTCCGTTCATGGCCGGGTTTGTTTATGGTAGCTTGTCCCCATCCAGGAGCACAAGCCTCCACACGCCGAGGTTGATGGGGCGAGGAGGGAATCCAGGTTGTTGTTGTTGGTGGTGGCTCAGGAGTATTTTATGATCCTGGAGGGATTTGATGGTGGCGTCGTCGATGAACATGAAGAAACAGACCGCAGTGAGCGTGTTGGGTCCTAAACCCATGGGTTGCCAGATCTTGTCATGGTTGTCGAACGGGGCAGATAGAACGATGACGTCGTTGCAGTTCTCCATGGCCGCTTTGTCTGTTGTTTGAATTCATAGAGGGCTGATATGGTCACATAACTAATTTTAAGTGGACGATGACTACAAATGTGTAGAGAAGTAGTGCTTTTGGGTACTGGAAATATTTGTTAATAAAAAATTTAGTAATAATTGGATTGTTCTTATTTATATACCTCCATCAGAGATGGGAAATTCCTTGAGGAAACCGCATGGAATCGACGTTGGGTTGTTCCCTTGTTGTCGTCGGCGTCTTTCAAGGTCGAAGTAGGATTTCCTCAAGTCAGGGGAAAAGTTCCCACCGAAGGTGGTCGCACTTGCATCATTCGGCACCATGTATATGACAGGAACATCGTCTTCAGAAGGTGATGGAGTAGTGGAACCGTTCAAAGGTGGTGGTGCGTTTGTGAGGCTGCGTTTGCGGATTTCGTCATAAGTCGATCCGTAATCTGTGCAGGGCCGTCGTGAATGAGTCGTACGTGGTTGTATTACATCTCAGAGAAATGATCGACTAATACGGAAAACTTGTATATATCTATAGATCTTAGTCGAAACAAAGAGGAATGGAGTAGATACAGACGACCATCGAGGTATTGATTTGGGCGATCTATCAGTTTGATCGCATCATCCGGTACATACCGGTGAAGAAGAGTGGGTTGTCATAGGACGATGATGCAGCGGGTAGTATGTGCTTGTGGGGTCCATCAAGGATACAGAAGCTATATCACTGACACGGAAACCCTTACCCTCAACAAGCAACAGAGGAACCTTCGAAATCCTCGCATCAAGGATACTGAAGCTATATCTTCTACCTAGTATCCAAGGACTGCCGGTCGGCGGTGTCTATTGCAAGGCGGCCTTGTCGTCGTGAGGGATGGAGGCCGGTCATTTTTATAATAATTAAAAGCGGTGTGATTTTGATCGTTATTGATTGCTGTAGGGACTCGAATCGTGTAAAGACGACGATCATCATGCGAATCAACCTCAAAAAATGATGAGGCGTAGAGTTGGGGGCAGTTTAGTTTAATCGCTGATCACACCCACACATGATGGGCGTATTGTTCGGAACTGCATCGGGATCCATGGAGATGGGGGCGATGTGATATGGCCGGGCTGGGAACAACCTGAGAAACATGAGGAAGAGACAAATGCAGGAGGGATAGAGAGAGAGAGAGAGGTTTGACTCTCTTATTTCTTTACAAGGACCTACAGTGACAAGACGAGCCGAACTTGACTAATTTTATACTTACATTCTTGTAGAAGATCTTCTCTGATGCATTGACATCTTCAATTCACATAGCTTCATTAAAAATTAGTGAGTAGAGGGGTGAGATACTTCCTCAGTCAATGAGTAAAACATTAGAACAATCTAAAGCATTAAATTAGGCATTTAACTTATGTAATAATTAAAATTAAAATAAGATAGTAATGTAATTAAAAGAGTAGCTATATAGAAATTCACAAATAACACTATAACATTCATCACTAGAAATATACAAATATCAAAATATTTTCCTCATAAAATTTGATTTGAA
>OY856415.1:659538936-659548936 GCA_963693085.1 Alisma plantago-aquatica
TATACATACATACATACATACATATATATATATATATATATATATATATATATATACGCATACATACATTCATATATATATATATATATGTATATATTTGTATATATATGTATGTATGTATATACATACATATATATACATATATACATACATATATATACATATATATACAGATATATATATATATATATGTATATATATACATACATATATACATATATATGTATATATATACATACATATATACATATATATACATATATATACATATATATATATATATATATATATATATATATATATATAAAGAGAGAGAGAGAGAGAGAGTCAGGCTAGTGTACACTCGAGTGTACCGGAGGCACCGTACACCTCAGTCATTTTTGAAGATGCAGTAACTTTTTGAAAAATCTAAACTGTTGATATTCTTAATTATCTTTAGAACATACTATATAATAAATTTTAGCTCATTTGGACACTTATAGGTCATTCATCTAAAGGAGGCAAAAATCATGCATTTCAAATTAGTTTTGTGCGTCGATTTTGTTGTCCTTTGATGAGTGACATACACTCATCCAAATGAGTTCAAATTTTGTATATGGCCTATTATTATTGTAATAATGAAGATCAATGGATCAGATTTTGGAAAAATAAGGTCTAGATAGGCAAACACCATTGGGGTGTACGGCGTGATCTATACACTCGAGTGTATTCTAGCCTGACTCTCTCTCTCTCTCTCTCTCTCTCTCTCTCTATATATATATATATATATATATATATATATATATATATATATATATATATATATATATATATATATATATACATATGAGACAGTGTCTTGTTGCTACCGTAGAGGCTTATTCTTACATCATTGCTGAATGATGAAGTGTTGGACAAGAAGATGGAGAGCAAGTACCAGTAGTTGGAGAAGTCAAAATTGAAAGGAAAATGAGGACCACTTGGGCATAGTTTTTATTCCTTAGATCATAGGTCATCATGGTGCGACATGGATAAAGTTTGGTTGATCTTGGGTGGGTGACGACACCATTTTTTGTCCATATAACTTGCCAAATAGGATGCCTAGATTATTTATTCTTTTTCTTTAGTTATCTCTTTAATAAAACTAGAACACCTGAGAAAATCAAGTTGATAAATCAAGTGAGGTCTATTATTCAACATTCACTTCCCGTGAAGAAGAAAGATCTAGGAGCCTCACTAGTATCTTGTTACTTAGTGGGACATCACATATGTCAATCCCTACTTGATTTGGGATCTAGTATGAACTTGATGCCATATAGTGTCTATGTTGAGCTAGGGATAGGAAAGATATAGCCAACAAATTGCACTCTCCAATTTGAAAGAGACAATCATGGAGCCACTACATACATGCACTTCAACATCATCTGTAGATAAGATTGGCCTTCCTAAGATAATAGCAATAATATTATCCTCTGCCTCCATATCATGAATAATAAAGTATCTTGGGAACATCACTGTAATTTCTTTGTCTATCGTCATGAATAGACCTCCACTAAAAAAAACAAGCTAAGGATGTTGAGGATTTTTACTTTAAAGGGAAATTTGATTACTTAAATGTTGAATGTGAACATCTTGAGAAATTATATGATCAATGGGACAAGGAACAACTATTGAATGCAAATGAGAAATCCCTTTACTTTAAGAAAGGACCCACAAAGTTCCTCAATAGATGACAAATTGAAGGAAGTCCATGCTCAACTGAAAGCAATAAACTTAGTGCCTGTAGGAGGTAATCCACATAGGTTTGAGTTTTTTTGTTCATTCAAGCATTGCTGTTTGGTTACACTTTTATATTTATACTTTGAAGAAACAGACAAACACATATAACAATTTTTTTTTTGTTTTTAATCCGTCTTCAAACATGAATTTGCTTAAAGAATGATCCATGGAGTGGCTAACTCATTGAAGATCAAAGATGAGAAGAAGAAAAAAAACTGAACTGAATTGAAAAATTTATAGGAAAGAATCTGCCATGCCTGTTATCTCTATCTCCACCACGATAGTCGTGCCATCCATTAAAAAGGTCCATTATCCATAGAACGGTCATGGTGCCCTTGTCATGACCATTTCAGTGCCAATTGGATTTCCCACCACTTGTGTGCCAATTGGATTTCCCACCACTTGAGTGCCACTTGGATTTCTCACCACTTGTATTTACTGACACATATATAAAATATGTGGATCCTTAGACCTCTCTCTATATATTTATTTATACCCAAGCGGCATGTAGATTGAACATTCATAGGTGCCTGCACCTTCCATTGAAAATTGGGTATCTTAATATTTGCTTATAATGTTTCAAACTGGAAATGAATGGTTGACATAAGCTTAGAATTCTCCTTTATGACTAAGGCACATGTCAATCAGTCCATTGATGTTAAGTTGTGACATTATGGTGTGTCAATGTTGGGTAGTTTATCTATATTTATTTGTTTATTTCATTTCAAGATATTAACCACTCATTACAAGCTCCATGACATATATGTTTTGATGATTTAATATTTTCTTTTAGTATTGTTCTATGTTCTATAAAATCACAAAGCCTTGGGGCTATCATAATTTGGTTAGATACAAGATTGAGTTTAGGTGTATATCATTGTCAAATCATTCCCAACATAATAGTGATACTTTTAGGGGGTAGAAATGGTTGCCACCTATCCAAATTAATCTATGCAATGGAGTTAATTTGTCACCATCATATCCTTGTGATTTATGTAAGATAAATTTAACACAACATTCTTACACAATTAGTAAATGTGGAACAATATTCAACCCTAATTAGTAATCTTGAAGTGTTTCAAATTTCAACCACATTAGACCATGATGGTCATTTTTTCCTGAGACCACTACTCATATGGTGCACAAATGTATTGTAAAAACATATACCTTTTGTAGAAAAAGTAAGACCATGTTTGAGGGCTTAATATATATTAACAAAATCGATTCTTTTAACCAATTGTCATTTTAGTAATAATAAAATCAAGCAGTTCGTATTATTTCAGAATTGTACAAGGATAGGCACTGAGCATTGATATAGAAATATTTGCAATATGCATTTACACTAACTAATTACTCTTTGTTAAAATATAATTTTTTGTTTACTACTAAAATAAAAAACTATGACTTACTAGGGAGAATAATATTTACCTCCAAATAGGTATTAGTTTACATCCAAATAATATTTTCAAAGGTTATATTTGATACATAGGGAGAATAATGACATTTTAGTTACCGAGTTAAGAAAAAGGAATACTATTTATTGAGAGTAATGATTAATATGGTCTATTTTTGTCTACAATAAAAGGATGGAAATGAAAGAAAAAGAGTTTCTTCTAAAAATATGTTTCTTCATGAACTATTTGATATTATGGAGTTAATAATTTTCCTCTAACTATTTTATCTCTTTATACATAAATATAACTCCCCTTAGGATTTTTTGTTTTCCAAGAGAAAGGGAGAAGGGAAAGATAGGGGAGGTGGCCATAGTAGGGCCATCTTATCTAATTTTTCATCATTATCTATTTATTCCAATCATCCCTTTTGCATACTCTCCCTATATTTAGCCATACTTCTAGACTCATTCATGCGATGTTTGGTGAGTGGTGAATGAAGGGGAGGGGAAGGGAAGTGACACTTATGATATTATTTTTGGTTAGCATGGGGAATGGAAGGGAAGGAGAATATGAAAATAATGTAAATATAACAAATTATATGGCGGCATACAACACTGGTGATATAAAAAATGGGACTATCTATTCTTTTTTATATTCATTGTAGATATGCATATAGTTCCCTTCATATTTTTATATTTATAGCTAACTTTTCTCGATGTATTTAAATCACTTCCATAATTCATGACTTCCATTCACACTCTCCACATATCCTCCAGTTATCTATATATTCTTTACTTGTTATGTTTGTAAATTTAATGACTTCTAACTTTTTAAGTTAGAAAGTAAAAATTCTAAACTTTCTAAGTTAATTTCAAATTCTGCACAAATTTTTTTGGTTCCCTATTAATTCTTTTTTAGTTTTTTCTCTACATTTTCCACATTTTTTCAAAGAATTCCAAACATTTCTTGTGTCCATCTAAGTACGTAGAATATATGTGACAAACTACATCTTTTCCGTTCTCAATAGTTGCGAGCTATACTAATTTTTGTTGTCCTATCATTTATATATCCTCTCCCACAATGTATATTTTCCTCCAACCTTTTTGATAGTATTCCTATTAAGTCTTTTCCCTTCTCTTTGTCGGCCCATCTTTTTGACTCACACCCGTGTGACTCACACCCACAATGACACAATCTAAATGTAACCCATCCACCAGTTTATTAGATTTAGTGGCTCTCCTTTTAAATCTTTAACTTATTTAATGTGAGAATAAATTATATGTGTTTCGTTGTACATACAAATTTATGGTATAGAATAACTTCTAAGTAATTAATATGAATGCAAATTATCAAGTATTTAAAGAAGAAGATACACAACCAACCATTTTTTAACTAATAATGACTACTACACCTTTGGTCAAATTATCATTGTAATTCAATAAAACAAGCATATATGCTAATGTCAACATCAATTTATAAACTGGACCTTTAATTAAAGCCAAAAAGAAACTTATTTTCCCCTTGTTAAGAAGTTCCATATATTTTACATTTAGGATTCATTTTGGATAGAATATAATAATGATTTATTGAGAAAACTTTATTATGCTTCAAGTAATTTATAGCAACAATTTTATTAATGTATTAAATAAGACGAACATTTATGTTTCAAATGTTAAAAATAGAAACATTATGACTTTGGATTAAGTCCAATCTTTTGACATATGGTTATATGAAAAAAGACATGTGCATTATGATAAACTATACTCACCATTCATTTTATTCAAAAAAATTACAATTACACTACTTAATAATATCACTATTACATTGTACATGTGGGAAAAACTAGAATTGGAGGGGTGGGGCGTGAAACTCTACATCAAGAAAGCAATTTTGTTCTCTCCTCGTCTAGACCAGCCTTCAGTCTACCGTTTCACCCCACATCTTGGACATGTACTTTCTACATGGGTTTCATTATACATAAAGATTTATGCTATAGAATAACTTTTAAAAACTTAGTCTGAATACAAATAATCAAATATTTAGCAGAGAAGATACAAAACAAACACGTTTTAAACTGACAATGATTGTCTAGTTTTGGTTAATGGCATTGTAGTTCAATAAAACAATAAAAATTGGTAATGTCATCAACAATATATAAACTGAACTTTTCATCAAACTTCTAAAGAAATTTATTTTTTCTTATTAAAATTTTTTATACAATTATATATCTAAGATTCATTTGGGATAGAATGTAATGTCAAAAAACCTTAATCATGATTCAATTAATTTATAGCAAAATTTTTGTAATGTACTAATTAACAATGACATTTATATTTCAAATGTTAAAAACTCTATATTAAGGATCAAGTCCAAAGCATCTACATATGGTTATCAAAAAAGGAAAAACACTGAAAAACTATAACTCACTATTTCTTTTATTTAGAAAGTTTACAACTACACTCTACTTAATGTGAAAATATTTTTTCCAACAAGCACCAAGGCTCGATATAATATTTGATGTCAAATGATAAACCATTCTTTTATAGTTTTTTAACCAAGTTGCTTTCATTAAAAAATAATTAGCATTAATTCTATTTTAGGTACAAAAATCATAAAATGTTGTGACACATTATTTTTTTCCACTAGGAATTATACTGTATACATGGCAAACCTACTTTAAAATATACTCATACAATAAATTTAACCGTAATGACCAGATCATCTATTCTCAAATTTTTTGACTATTTAGTATATGTATCCTATTATATTGTTCGTGTATGTTCATGCATGAGCCAAATTTGAATTTTGGAAGACCGTGGGGGGGTCGAAACTCTATATAAAAAATAGTTGTGTTCTCCCACATCCTTCAGTCTACTATTTCACCCCACATCTTGGACAGGTACCGCCTGCAACTACTATTTTTGATGTCCCATGAATATCCCCCACGATCAGTGCGCATCCCGCTCATCTTTATGCCATTGTTCCCACCAGCTGTTGCTGCCGCCGATGTCAGCTTGAGGTTGTGTCTATACTCTACCGTGACTTGTTCAAAGGCGTCCACACTGAACATGTGGATGTTGATCTAGGGATTCATGAGATCCCTGACGTACGCGAACGCCAGTTGATCCCTAGGGTTGAATGCGTCCAACTCATTGACGAGTAGGCACGAGAAGTGGTTGGTCCTTGGCCCATGCCGCCGATGTATCAGGGCTGTATCTGGCACATCCGCCGAAGTTTTGAAATTTTCGATTAGTGCCGACTTAGTTCGGTCATAATTAACTCTCTAGATTTATCCAAATTTTCACAAAAAAATAATAATTAACTCTCTAGGTGAATGGATGTTGAACAGAGAGGTTGTTCTGTGGGTGGTGACTTTACGTGTGGTTAAACAAAAAATTAGTATTAATTTATCTGCATTCGAAGATGACTATTTCTTCATCTGTTATAAAATCCGAGATGAATAATGGGGGTTGACTAATCATCCTGAATACAACATACCATACTAATACACTCACCACTCGTATAAGGCAGCTTTTCTGCGGACCACGGCTGTAGGCCATTCCGGCAATACGTCTCCATCTGCGTCCTCAACTCTTGGAGGTCACCCCACTTCTTCCACCTGGCTGTAACCACGGCCTCCTCCATGGTGTGCACGTTAAAGGGGTGCTTAGAGATGGCCATGTCGACGTCGTCACCGTCGGCTAGCAAGAGGGAGTGAACCAGCAGTAGAGGGTCGACGGTGAGCTGGATCTTGACATCGACCCATACGCTAAATCTCGAGTTGGGGAAGAGCCGGTGAGGGAGGTGCTTGGGGATCACTCCGTTCATGGCCAGGTTTGTGTATGGTAGCTTGTCCCCGTCCAGGCGCACAAGCCTCCACACGCCGAGGTTGATAGGACGAGGAGGGAATCCGGGTTGTTGTTGGTGGTGGTGGCTCGAGAGTATTTTATGATCCCGGAGGGAGTTGATGGTGGCGTCATCGGTGAACATGAAGAAGCAGACCGCAACAAGCGTGTTAGGTCCTAAACCCATGGGTTGTCGGATCTTGTTGTGGTCGTCGAACAGGGCGGATAGCACGACGACGCTATGGCAGTTCTCCATGGCCGCTTTGTCTGTTGTTTGAATTCATAGAGGGATGATATGGTCACATAACTAATTTTAAGTGGATGACGACTGCAAACGTGTAGAGAAGTAGTGCTTTTGGGTACTGGAAATATTTGTTAATAAAGATTTTAGTAATAGTTGGATTGTTCTTGTTTATATACCTCCATCAGAGATGGGAAATTCCTTGAGGAAACCGCATGGTATCGACGTTGGGCTGTTCCCTTGTTGTCGCCGGCGTCTTTCAAGGTCGAAGTAGGATTTCCTCAAGTCAGAGGAAAAGTTCCCACCGAAGGTGGCCGCACTTGCATCATTCGGCCCCATGTATATGATAGGAACGCCGTCTTCAGAAGGGGACGGAGTAGTGGAACCATTTGAAGGTGGTGGCACATTTGTGAGGCTGCGTTTGTGGATTTCGTTGTAAGCCGATCCGTAATCTGCGCAGGGCCGTCGTGAATGAGTTGTATATGGTTGTATTACATCTCAGAGAAATGATCGACTAATACGGAAAACTTGTATATATCTGTAGATCTTAGTCAAAACAAAGAGGAATGGAGTAGATACGGACGACCATAGGGGTATTGATTTGGGCGATCTATCAGTTTGATCGCATCGTCTGGTGCATACCGGTGAAGAAGAGTGGGTTGTCACATGACGACGATGCAACGGGTAGTGCATGATTGTGGGGTCCATACCCGGCTGGGTATTGAAACAACGAATCAAACGTCATCTTCTTCCCGACGGCAGTCTTCATGGCATCAAAGGGCAAGAGGAGGCGCAGATCACAGGCTTTCCGGGAGAATGAGGCATAGATGCAATGGGAGACGGTGGTGAGGAGGTAGAGGATGGATATGGAGAGCAGCTTCAACTCGAATATGGGTGGCTTCTTCCATGTCACTGACACGGAAACCCTTACCCTCGACAAGCAATGGAGGAACCTTCGGAATCCTCCCATCAAGGATACTGAAGCTATATCTTTTAGCTAGTATCCAAGGACTGCCGGCTGGCGGTGTCTATTGCAAGGCGGCCTCATCGTCGTGAGGGATGGAGGTCGGTCGTTGTTATCTATACTACTATAAAAAGAGCGAGTTTGATGCTGCGCTCTCCTTGATTCACTCTCTTCTCTCATTTTTTCAAAGAATTTTGTTCCTACAAATACTTATTCTCACACTCTCTTATTAACTTTTATTATCTTGAATTATGTATTTCTCTCTCCATCCTACTGAAACGGTTCTTTGATTCTCTCCTTTCAAACAACCAATACAAATATCTTTTACCGCAGGGACCCTTTCACCGACGAGTCCTCTCCCCGCACATTTCCAACAAATTTTATATGGCACGTGCATGTGCACGTGTGCGTTCACTAGTAATAATCAAAAGTTGTGTGCTTTTAATGGTTATTGATTGTTGTAGGGACTCAAATCGTGTAAAGACGACGATCATCATGAGAATTGACCTCGGAAAATGATGAGGTGTAGAGTTGGGGGCAGTTTAGTTTAATCGTTGATCACACCCACACATGATGGGCATACTGTTCGGAACTGCATCGGGATCCATGGAGATGGGGGCGATGTGATATGGTCGGGCTGGGAACAACCTGAGAAACATGAGGAGGAGACAGATGCAGGAGGGATAAAGAGAGCGAGAGAGAGGTTTGACTGGCAGCGGTCTGGGGGGTGGATCACGAGCGGCACATGCCGCACATCAGCCTCGCTCGCGGTATCATTGGCCGAAATGGCTTTTGTTGCACCTGGAACGGACCACGTCAGGCGAACGTGTAACTATTGCCGTGTGAATTGTCGCATCGCACAAGCCACACCTCACACTCGCATGCATTCAGTGAATTGTAGTTAATTTACCCACGAGAGAGAGAGAGAGTTAGAGAGAGATGAACTTGAATCATGCTCTTGACATTAAAATGGGATTTCAATGTGTAACGACCCGGTTGTTATTCAATCTCACATTGTTGATTAATATTCCGAGTCCTTTGAAATCTGACTAGTTGTATTCCATCTGGTTGTATTCCAACTATTCATTATCTTCAAGGGAGAGAGTTATGTTTTGCTTCTATTGTATTTTATGCAACGGTAACGCTGAATCAATACAAGATGTTATTTTAAAATGTTTTCAAGACTAGCATTTCAAAAGTTGTTGTATATTATCAATTCCTTTCCACTAACCCAGGAAGAATAAAGAATATTCTGGTGTGTAAGACCAAGACGGATGCAAATTATCACCATACACATTATCATATTTGGAAATGTAAGAAACAAGCTATATTTGATATCATGAGCCTTGCATAAGTAGAGTGTGGTACAACACTCTTTTCTACCGTTTACTTCTCTTGTATAGTTTGTTAATTTTGATTTTAATATTTACATACATTTTTCCTTACTTCCTTTCATGTAAATAAACTCGTGGACCGCAACGTTTCAACCTCATCTCACAATAACTGCCAATCATGAGATTAGGAAATTAATTGAAGATTAAATATAAAATTAAATATCATTCTTAATTTTTTTCCAATATCAAATGCTTGGGTTTCTCACACTCAATGACATGAATTGACTTTCGACACATATATAAGACATGATTGCTTTGATCTAGTTCTTAATCATAAGGATATATATCAAAACATTCATACTAAATATCTCACTTACATGTATACAAGTCTTGGTAATCACATATGTACTTTGTTTATAAATAACAATGTTACACATTATAATTTAAAACTCTCTTATTTCTTT
>OY856415.1:659553936-659583936 GCA_963693085.1 Alisma plantago-aquatica
GGTAACTGGAAACTTCCCTTTTCTTTCCCATCTTGGATATTACAAAATTTCAGACCTACGATGGAGCAGGTCCTTGAAAGCTTGGCCATTCATGTCTGTTTCTCATTCGCTATCTGGCGATACAGTTAAACGGCTTGAAAGCATATAGTTAAACGGCGAGAAGGTATACGACACACCCGCTACTGCATACTGATTACAAATGGTGGTATCGGCAACCCAGAATGACGGGCGTAAGCAAGCCGAGATGAGTAATAGAAACCAGTGTCCGCACGCGGTCCGCACAATGTACCCCCAGGATCTGTTGTTCCTAGTTTGATGAGGAGTAGGCTTCACCTTACAACAGATGATGCCACGTTTTAAGTACATTTAATCCACACCCCCACTATGTGATCTGATATTACAACTGTACGTAGATAATCAAAGGAGTAGGCTACACCTTGCAAAATGAGGAGTAGCAGATCCGTCCTCCACAATGTACCGTCCGCAGTAGATCACTCCCATATATATATATATATATATATATATATATATATATATATATATATATATAGATGTATATATATATATATATATATATATATATATATATATATATATATATATATATATATATTCACTGCCCACGCGGGTAACTATCTTTTGTTACACACTAATATATATATATATATATATATATGTATATATATATATATATATATATATATATATACATACATATATATATACATACATATATATATATATGTGTGTGTGTGTATACACACACACACACATATATATATATATGTGTGTGTGTGTATACACACACACACACATATATATATATTTATGTGTGTGTGTGTGTATACACACATATACATATATATATGTATATATATGTATATATATTTATGTATATATATATACATATCCATATATATATATATAAATATATATATATATAAATATATATATATATATATATATTTATGTATATATATTTATATATATATATATGTGTGTGTGTATGTATATATGTGTGTGTATATATATGTGTGTATATATATATTTATGTATCACATGAATTACTTCAATCAGCAGTTTACCATTAGTGTAAACATGTAAACTTTTAGAAGCATACTAAACTAGATTTCCATCATTAATTACTTACTTTTCACAATATATTTATTGTATAACTCAAAAAGTTTGCTCGTCAATATATCAAATTTAATATATCAATCATGTAGAGGGGAGGTCGCTAATGGGGGAAATGAGTAGCGCGGCGGCAAAGGCGATTGCTGGGGCGAAGACGAAGGTGAACGGGGGGGCGTCGGTGTCGACTACTGCCAAGGAAACAGCGGCATCGAATCCTCCTGATCCTGGTCTAGGAAATGCTCATCATCTAAAGGACATCCCGCCTGCGACTGAGGGGGGGATGATGCTGGTCTCCGCCGAGAAGTCATCGGCATCAAATCCTCCAGATCCAAGATTAGAACATGTTCTCCAAGAGAAGGTCGGCCCTGATCCAAAAGCTCCTCTGAGTTGGGCTAGCCTCTTCAAGGAGAAAGTGCCAGTGTCGAGTGTGTCGGTTGCCCTGAAGAAAACAAAGGTTCTTCTGTCTGACGGGAAGTTGATTTATCCAAAGCTCATTGCTGAAAGGAACATATCAAGATGGAGTAGAACTGCTGCTAGATATGTGGTCGGGCTCAAGCCTCATTGGCTCACACTCGTGAACCATCTTGCACAGATCTGGAACGTCAAAGGATCCCTGGAAGTGAGGTCTCGAGGGAAAGGCTTCTTCATTATTATGTTTGAAGATGATGATGATATGAAGACTGCCATTGAAGGTGGCCCGTGGTTCGTTGCTGGCAGACCTCTTATCATTAAGAAGTGGGAACGTGGTGAACCGCTGGAGAAGATCAAACTGAACGAGATTCCTATATGGCTCAAGATATTTAACTTGCCCCTCGAGCTATGGGATGTCGATATGTTCAACAGGATTGGGTCTGTTCTTGGTACTCCTCTATGTCCGGACAAACTCACCATGGAATTTTTGAGGTTGGACTATGCTCGAATTCAAGTTATTATCCCCTCTGACTTCTCTTATCCTAAGGAGCTGCAAATTGAAAGTGATGATGGGCAACTTGATACTATTTCCTTTGAATATGAATGGGTGCCTGTGAAGTGCTCGACATGTGGTCTTTATGGTCATGAGCCCTCCCTATGTTCAGATTCTATCACTGAAAAGGAGAAGATGCTTAAGAAGAAGGTTACTAAACGTTGGGTTCCAAAAACTGTGATTGAGGATGATGATTTGGAGGTCTTCAGCGATGCCATGGAAGGTATTCCAGATTCTGATCAGTCTTCTCAAGCTCGCGTCCCTCAGTTAGCTCAATCAGCTGTGATTACACCTACACCTACGCCTACTCCCTCCCCCGATCCAGGGTGGATTACTAGCAGTAGTAGGAGAAAGTCTAAGTCCATACCCAAGGCTGTTCCTAAGAACTCCTTGAGGGTTATTCCTGATTTCTTAAACAAATACTCTCCGTTATCTAATTTTGATGGTTCTGATCTATATAAGGAGAATGTTTCATCACCGTTGGGTGAGATGGTCGAGGTCCCACTTTCTCTCCCTCCTAATGGATAGTCCTTTCACCATTTTTTCTTGGAATGTGAGGGGAGGTGGAAATAAGATCCCCTGCATTCGAAATGAGGTTCATAGAAATAAAGCTGACATCTACATTTTCCTTGAAACCAGATTACAAAAAGCTGACATTGCTGCTTTTGTTCATAGCATTTGGCATGGAGCTTCTTTTATTGATAATTCTGCCTTCCATTCTTACACCCGCATTCTTATTGTTTGGCGAGATCCTGATTTAGAGATCAAGACTCTTCTTAGCAGTGACCAGGTTATTCATTGTTCTGTTTGTAAGGACTTGATGCACTTTCATCTATCTGCAGTCTATGGTGCTAATCTTGACGCTGACAGAATGAATCTTTGGAACTCTATTTCTGATATCCACATGCTTAATCCCCGCAATTGGTGTATGCTTGGGGATTTTAATGCTGTTAGTCTCTCAAAGGAGAAGATTGGTAAGCAGCCTCCATCCAGTCGTAGTATGGTTGACTTCAATACCGCTATTGCAAATTCTGAGCTTATTGAGCTCCCTTCTAAGGGTCTTTTCTTCACTTGGGACAGCCATAACAAGAAAGGTTTAAGCACTTTCTCCAAGATTGATCGCATCTTCACTGATTTGAGTTTCCTTTCTTCCTTTCCATCTTGCTGGGGTGATGTTTGTCCTGCTACTGTTAGTGATCATAAAATCATTTCTCTTCATTTTGGTTCCCGTAATAAGGGTGCTACCCCTTTCCGTTTTATTAACTCATGGATTAATCAAAATTCTTATAAAGAAGTTGTTCTCAATGCTTGGAATAATACCCATTGTTCAGGCACTCCTATGTTTAGAGTTTATAGGAAGCTCCAAGCTGTTTCTGCTGCTCTTCGTAAATGGAATACTGATGTGGTTGGCAATTTCTTTACTAAAGCCCGTCAACTGGAGGAAGAGCTAGCTTCCCTACAACGTGTTGTTGATTCTGACCCCCTCAATCTGGAAAATCAACAAAGGCTATCTTCCTTGCGTAATGTCTGTATCACGGCTTTGAAAGATGAAGAGGCGCTTCTAAGGCAGAAAAGTAGAGTTCAATGGCTAAAGCTTGGGGATAGAAACAATGCTTTCTTTTATGCTTCTTTGAAGACGAGGAGAGTGAGAAATAACATAAATATGTTAAAAATTGATAATGATGTCTTGACTTATGATCCAGACATTATTCATGACAATGTCAAATGCTTTTATGAAAATTTATTCAATGGCGCCCCTTCTGATGTTGTACATTGGAATTATGATTGGAAACTTCCTCGTATCTCTGATGCTCAGTTTGTTTTTCTGAATAGAAAGGTTACTAAGAAGGAGATTAATGATGTCATGATGAGTATGAAGGATGATAAAGCTCCTGGGCCCGATGGTTTTAATTCCGTTTTCTTCAAGTCTGTTTGGGATACTATTGGTCCGGATATCACTGCTGCTATTCTGAACTTCTTCAACTCTGGAAAGCTTTTGAAAGAGTGTAACAACACCCTTATTACTCTCATCCCGAAGAGTGCTAAGGCTATTTGTCTTAAGGACTTTATGCCTATCTCCTTGTGTAACATTCTCTACAAAGTCATTGCTAAGATTTTGGCTAATCGTCTTAAAACGGTGCTCCCTTCTTTGATTGATAACAATCAGGTTGCTTTTGTTCAAGGTAGACATATTGGAGATGCTATTCTGTTGGCAAATGATGTTCTTAGCACCTTTGCAGGTTCTCATAAGAGCATGTGCTTAAAGGTTGATCTAGCGAAGGCCTTTGACACTGTAAGAAGGGATTACATCAACTTCCTTCTTCGGGAAGCTGGGTTTCCTCCTTGTTGGTTGGGATGGATTCAGGAATCCTTCAGTTCTGCCTCTTATAAAGTTCTTGTTAATGGTTGTCCCACGGATAGTTTTCTGGCCTCGAATGGAGTGAGACAAGGAGACCCCCTCTCCCCTCTTCTCTTTGTCATTGCGATGCAAGGCCTCACTTCCATTATTAATTTGGAGATTAGTTCTGGTAATTTCAGGCCTGTTCAAGCTGGTGATGCTATGGTTTCCCATATTATTTTTGCTGGTGATCTTCTTATGTTCTCCAAAGCTAAAAAGCAGGATGCATGCTGCATTAAAAATATCTTGTCCAACTTTAGACGTGTTTCTGGTCTTAACCTCAATAATGAGAAGAGCCAGATCTTCCTTAGTAAGAATGTGACTGATGATGGCATATCTGATTCCCTGATGATCAACATTGCTGCCCTTCCGGTGAGATATCTTGGTCTACCCTTGTTTGCTGGGAGACTTACTAAAGTGATGTGCTCTTCTATTGTTGATAAGTTCAAGATCAGGTTGGATTCTTGGAAATCAAATCTCCTTTCTCAAGCTGGTAGGGTGGAGCTCGTCATCTCTACTTTATCTTCTTATTGTATTTTCTGGTCGGCTGCCTTTCCCCTTCCTAAATCGGTTATTGCTGCTTTGGAGAAAATCATGAGAGATTTCATCTGGAATGACTCTGAGTCCAAGAAGCATCTTCATACCGTTTCCTGGAAACATATTTGTAAGCCAAAGAAAGAGGGTGGCCTTGGTATTCATTTTATTGCTGATTGGTCCACCGCTGGTCTTATTAAGAATCTTTGGAATATCGCTGCGGGCAAGGATTCTTTATGGGTCAAATGGGTTCATGGTAGATATATTAAGGATGAATCTCTGTGGTCTGTTCTGCCTAGGGTCAATTCTTCTTGGCTCTGGAAGAGATTACTTGAACAAAGACCTGTCTTATTAAAGGAAATCTCCTTTTGTTTGGGTAATGGTCATGACTTCCTTTTATCGAGGGACCCTTGGTCTACTGATAAGAAAAAGTTAATTGATCTGCTTGATATTAATCTCACTTGTAGGCTAGGCAAAGGTCTTAACTGCAAGGCTAATGTTTGCATCAGAGATTCCAACTGGTTCGTTCCTGATTTTAGGGGATCTCAGCTCCTACGAGATTTCTTGTCCACCCAACCTGCTCCTTCCTCGCTGAAAGATCAAGTTCTGTTCAAAGGTAGCAGCTCTTTATCGATGAAGGATAGCTGGGAGTTGGTTAGGAAGAAATACTCTCTTAATAGTTGGGGCAATTGGATTTGGAAGGGTGTTCCTAGAAAGTGTTCCCTTCTCCTTTGGAAAGGGTTCCTTGGCAAGATTCCTACCTGCAATTACCTTCAGAGAGTCGGTTTTTCTTTAGCTTCAAGGTGTGCTTTATGTGAGGATAATGAAGAACACTCTTCTCATGTCTTCTACAGCTGCAAGTTTTCTCTTCAGGTCGGGGATTTTTGGAGCAGAGACCAGTCCTCTAATCCCGCTCCTTCTTCTTTTGATGATCTTCTCCTTTTGAAGAAGAGGTCCAAGTTTTCTGCCGTTTATGTCCTATACACCCTTTGGACAGAAAGGAACAACAGGATTTTTAGGAATATCAGTAGGTCCCCTGCTGCTGTTTGGTCTTATTGCAGGAAGGACATTACGGCTTACAGTTAGTTTTTTAGCTTTTTGTGTCTGTATAGATTCTTGCTCTGGCTGCTCTCTACCTGTTCTGTCGGTAGGGGTCAGCGGGCTCTTTGTTTTTCTTCTGTTTTTTACAGCTTATTGTAACCGATAGGTTCCTACTGTTCCTACCCCTTTCCTTTATCAATAAAGAGGCACAACACCCTAAGTTCACCAAAAATATATATATATATATATCAATCATGCATAATTAAATACACTAGTTACTAAGTATGACCTTATAAATATTTATCTACATTTTAGCTAGGTTGTTGTTCAAACACCCGAATAATTTAGAAGATCAGATTTTTAGAAGTTTCTCAAATTATTTTTTAAATTCTATGATATTCAAGGTACATGAAATTACATAGCTAGTTTATCCTATAATTGGTGTTTAGTCACACTTTGAGCATTGAATGAAATTTCTTTTAAACTGACTTTAGGAACAATACCATTTTGTTCAGTATATCTTATGAAGAAATTGATGGATTCCGAAAGAAATTCATCTACTTACATGCAATTGACTAAAATATTACTCTACCCACTCACCTCAGAAACATAGTCCCAATACAAATCTCCATGAATCCAAAACAAATTTTGAGATACAATCTTTTTTATTTCTCATTTCAATTTAAGAACCACACAAATAGAGACTGGAGAAAGACAAAGAAAATAAGATGATTTGATACCCTTTTGTTCCAAATCAAAAGAATGAGATAATTTATACACAGTAGAGAATATTCACCATGAAAAACTATCTAAATAAGATTAACTCATCACTTCTAAGAAGATAGAACCCATGATCAATATCTCCACTTCTTTCCTCTTACAAACCTTAAGTCTCCCTCTCTTTATAAGATTTCATTTCTCTGTAATGAATTATGAACTATGGGAGCTACATGGGTGTTAGATTACTTATATATATATATATATATATATATATATATATATATATATATATATATATATATATATATATATATATATATATATATATATATCGATTAGAAGTGCTTGGGATAATTGCATATAATCTCCATATAGTATTAATTATATTCTAGTAGAATTTTCATGTCAATAGAGTTTACTGATATGGCCATTTTTATATTAAAAGCATATTAAAAGTATGAAAATTTACCACATTCTTTGAATTATAATTTAAGAGCTTTAGATAAAATTCATGTTATTTAGAGTTACAAATAAAATAAGTAGAAATCAAATACCATAATGTTATAATGCAATCTAAAGAACGATCGAATGAATTTCTACCCAAATACTCAACACATTCAGAAGGATTTTTTTCCTCAAATAAGGTAACAATTTTGTAAACTTTACAAGGTGTCCACAATGAAGTTATCAAACAATAGCTAAAATTTAAGCTAATTATAAGTTATGAACAAAATATTAAAACTCATATACTATATTGATAAGACTCAGTTTGAACAGATGGTTAGCTGAATTTTTCTCGATAAAACTTGGACTTCGAATATATATATATATATATATATATATATATATATATATATATATATATATATGTATGTATATATATGCATATATATACATATGACTCAGTCTGAACAGATGGTTAGCTGAATTTTTCTCGATAAAACTTAGACTTGGAATATATATATATATATATATATATATATATATATATATATATATATATATATATATATATATATATATATATATATATATATATATATATATATATATATATATATATATATATATATATATATATATATATATATATATATATATATATATATATATATATATATATATATATATATATATATATACATATACATAAATAAATGTATATATATACACGCACACACACACATATATATATATATATACATATATATACATATATATATATACATATGTACACACATATATAAATAAATATATATATACATATACATACATACATATATATATATATATACATATATATATATATATACATATATATATATATGTATTATATATACACATATATAGATATATATATATACACATATACATATATATATATATATGCATATATATATGTATATGTATATGTATATGTATGTCTATATATATATATATATATATATATATATATATATATATATATATATATATATATGTATATGTATATGTATATGTATATGTATACGTATATGTATAAGTATATGTATATGTATATGTATATGTATATGTATATGTATATATATATATGTATATGTATATGTATATGTATATGTATATATATATATATATATATATATATATATATATATATATATATATATTTATATATATGTATATATATGTGCACATATACATATAAATGTTTATATAAAAAATATATATATATATACCTACATATATATACATACATACATATATATATATATATATATATATATATATATATATATATATATATATATATATTTATACATACATATATATACATATATATACATATATATAGATATATATATATATACATATATATATATGAGTACATATTGGTTGCCCGCACGGGTAGCCAAGTTAATTATCTATGCATAGAGAGAAGTGGCAGGATCTGTAATTAATATAATGTCAATTGCACTTTCATGATAACGGTGGAAACTATTGTAATTATATAAAAAAAATTACATATGCATGGAGAAGCGGTGCGGTGACAGTATCTGTAATTAATATAATGTAAATTGCACTTGCATGATAACAACGGTAGCTATTATAATTATGCAGAATTTGTTTTACGTATGCATGGAGAAGCGGTGGCATCTAATGTAATTAAGAAAAAGGCAATTACGTATGCATGGAACATGAATTCTAAATATTTTAATTTAAAATTTTTTGCTAGTACATGCGTGTGTTGCCACTATTAGTAGCTAGATCACAATTTGTTATGAGTACATGCACTAGTGGGAAACATAGTTGTAGACATTGCGACATTCATGTTAGGTAAACAAAAAAAGTGAAAGTTGAAGAGAAATTTGTAACTGAGTATGACGTTACGTAATAGAATCTGGAAGTATTGTTTTTCTTAGACAGTGGAATTTGATGCATTCAGATTTTTATTACAAAATGTCATCCTTGATTACATATGTTTCCTTTCTATTACAAATTATCTATTTTGGTTACAAATATTTCTTTCTTATTACAAAATGTCATCTTTTTTTACTTGTCATTGTAATTCACTATACATTGTCAGAATGTCACTTGTTTACTTGTTTCTATTTCTAATAAATATTGTCTTTGTCAGGATAAATGATATATTGTAATGAGAACATAGAATCTGTATTGGAAATAAGAAATTTGTAACTACATATGACGTTAAGTATACATATATATACACATATATATATATATACATATAATATATATATGGAGATGATCTACTGTAGATCATTTTTATTTGTGGAGTATGCATACTTAAAGCCCTACCTATGATTTCCTCAAATTCAAATATTTCTTTGTGTAGTGGGGCCCTAATTATTGTACATGTCACACTCAACTTTTTCTGGGTTGACTCCTTCCCAAGTGAATCTTTTCTCTTTCTTATTCTTTTATGTCTACTTTCCATTCATCATCTCCACTAAAAGCATAATCAGAAATAGTCTAGTGTGGCATCCTATAGATATTTTAGTCCATTGGCCATCCTTAGTCCACGACAATGGTCTATCTGGTGCCTTTCCTGTAGGATTGTCGCCATTGGTTTTCTTTCTTCCATGATGTCAATTACAGAAAAAAGGTTGATAATGGGGAAAATCTTCAAAACTTTTTGACTAGTATCCCCTGCCAATTACCTCCTCAACCGTATTCCATTGTCTGGTATTGAGAATCAGGTTCCTTTTCTGATGCGGATCCAGGTAGTGAAGTCACCCTTGGGGTCAAAAGAATTCCATGAACTTATTGGACTGCCTTCCCTAATTGGATGTACTATAGATTGGTATCAATAGTATGTATCTACTAAGCATAGTTATTTTGATACAACAACAAGAAGAACCAACCATCCATAATTCTCTATCTAACTTTTTGTCAAAATGAACACTCTTCTAATATGTGTTGCCACTACTACTTATCTTGTGAGATTACAAGAGCTTGCACGCCTCTATGAGAGTCAAAGTCAACAACATAAGAAATTGAATTTCCCTTCCATAGTGTAAAATCATCACCAGTACGTTCAAGGACATTGCATAATCTAGCACATTGACCAAGCTGTCCATTCAGATGTCCCCACTTATGCTATCCTTGCCTTAGTTTTTGACACTACACACACTACGGTGGCATGTAGAAAAATTGTAGTACCGCTGCCTACCTTCATTCACATCAACTAGGATCCTAAATATCTACTTACATCTTTGCGATCAGTGATCCATCAGTCTCACTGAACTTCTCCATGGAATTTACATCTTTGCCAGAAGGTGGCTAGAATTGCAAAACTAATTTTTTAGTGTTTCTTATCCAACAGAATTTACATATACCAATAGACCTCATCATAATCAAAACACAAGATGAGAAAAGTCAAGGATCTAGGGTCAAATCATCTAGATACTTCTTCATGCAATTTAGTAGTCAGTTGAATTTCTTCATACATGTTATCATCACATGAACTTTCCTTGATGATAATAATGGATATATCTAGAGGTTTTATGATTTAATTGGATATTAGTAGAGGTGTTTTTCCAAGAGACAATAATTACTTAATCATAATATTCATATCCTTAATGTAGTGAGGATACTTAAATCTACACGGGCGATAACCTAGAGGTTTAGATCATATTATCTGGATGTGGTTGGTGATCTATCTAAGAAAATGCTAATAGAGGATACAAGGCAAAGGAAGGCTTTTGCATTTACGTATTGAAAGTTGGTATATGTAACCATTTTTCCGAGACCCCGATCCGAATAGGATATTAAGTATCAAGGTTTTTGGAAAACCCTAATGAGACTCAATCTCTATATATGGTAGTTTCTTACCTATGCCAGACAGTGGCAAACACGACCCTATGGTTTACAATCTAGGCCATCAACAAAACAAACTCCCAGCCATGGAGATGACCAGACAACCAAGGCTTAAGCGACATGTCATGGTGCCCACATGCTACAATGGTCATGAGAATATCTTCCTACTAGTGTCTAGATACTGAGAACCTTCTGAACTTGACTAGACGATAATAGTGGTAGGAGGAGCCAGGAAAGAAACACCATACATCGACCTAAACAGAAAGGGGAGGTTACCCTACATGTATTCGGGAACCTCCCTAGAGGAATGACAAGACTAGAGATGGTTTCCAGGGTGCCAAAAATCATTTTAGACATGTTGAATGGACTGTATAGGGCACCATTCCCTAGAGATTTCCCATGAGGGATCATCACTATCCAACCTGCTTGTGGTAGTTCTCAGGTAGTAGGAAGAAGAAGGATGTAGTGGGAGTCAAAGAGGAGGAGGATCTGAGGATAGGGACGCCATTGGTGGGTCAATCATTAGCCAGGGGTGTGAGCTATGTGGATGGCGACACAAGACGTCAGTGCTCTATTCTCATAGAGAAAATAGAGGATCATGATCCATGTTCACATCCATGCACAAGAATGAAGAAGGACATGGGTAAGTGGGACACACTCTAGCTAGATCATGCTAGGAATCCACAATAAAAATTAGAAGTGAGGCACTACTATCCAGGCCCTTTGGATTCTAGATCAATGACTGTGATTGATCCAAACTAATGTACTTTCAAAAATTTATATCTTGAGATAGGGAACTCCATTTTTAGTAAACAAGGTGCCTACCAAAAGCTAATGTTGTCTATTATCTCATAAAAATATGTTTGGATAGTGTTTTGAAATTTTGGTAATTAATTTAATTTTATTTATCAAAGTTATGAGGTTTTTGCTAAAAAAAGTTATGAACTTCAGAAATTTTATGTATTTTATAGTATGCATATTTTGATATGATTAATATGGTTCTAAAGTTTGATAATTCCATTTGAAGTTTTTTTTTCAAGTTTTTGATACTAACCCTAACAAGGGCGTTATGGGTATTTCACCAATTGATAGACTATGATATGATCTGAGATTTTTATATAAACCCTAATGTAAGGTGTTCCTATTATTTCTAAGTTTTGATGGAGTTTCATGAATTATTTTGTAAGTATTGAATTTCCAGATCTAAGTGACCATAATGTAAGATAATTAATGAGTACTTGTGGAGCAATATGCGATCTATATGCATTATTGGCATGCAATATAATTTTAAGTATATTTTCCCTATGATTTACATTTTATTCAGTAATAATAATATGTGCAAGTATCCTTGATGTTTTCTTTCTGTTAATTATGTATATAGTCATGTATTAGAGCATATGATTATTTATTTATTTCATATTGGTATATCAACATATAGTTGCTATATAATATGAGGTTTTGGATTTTAATATGACATTTAGACAAATAAATGTGCTCTAAATCTAAGTTATTTTTTATAAGAACTCTAAGTTGATGCATAAGGTTAGGGTGATGGGATTTGAAAATTAGAAATGAAGAAGATAAATATACATGGACTTATGGACATTTATTGATCACCATGTGATTAGGTTATGGAAAAAATAATCAATAAAACTTTAAAGGAATCATCAGTAACAAAGGTAAGTGGGCCATATCCATTGAATTTAATTATTATTTTTATAATTCTGCCTACCCTTTCCTACAAAGTAACTTACAATTAAGTTACATTTAGACATTCAATATTTCATGATTAGTCAAATCTAATGATGCTTGGAGCAATGAGAGTTTATAGGGATTGAATTATCTTATTAGAATATCATGTTTCAGATATTTGGTACTTAATCTACCTTCAGATACTTAGTATTTCTTCATTCATTTCAATTATTTTCTCAAGCCATTAAACTCAAAATTTAGATATACTATACTAGAATGAGAGATCATATTAAGTCATGTTTTAAGATTTTAGTGTAATAAGAAATTATAAATAAGATTAATTCAGTTTATAAGTATATCAGATCTCAGATTCAGATTTAAACTGAAGTCTAAATTTTTAATTGAGATTCAGATTCAAAATCAAAATTCAATTTAGTTATCAGTTATAAAAATCCAGTTTCAATATAAGATAAGTTCATATTCAGAATATAGTAAGTCCAGATTTAAGATAGTTAAGTTGGAACCTTCACAATATATATTATATGATAAGTCATCATTTAGTAGTCCCAAGATGATTAAGAGGCATTTTTTTCCTATTTAGAGGAGTGTTTACTCCAATTCAGAGGTACTTTGGTACCAATTCAAGGCGTAGTCACGCTAACTTAGAGACACCTCAGTGTCATTTAGAGGCATGTAATGCCAATTCAGAGGTACTTTAGTACCATTTTAGGGCGTAGATACACCAATTTAGGATGACTTATCGTATAATGGTGGCCACAAATAAGATAAAACACATAAATAAAAGTCATATCAATTGAATATAAGTTTACAATTGTTAGATATTATTTTAGATTTCAATTACAAGATATTCATGTTTATCTTATTAGAAGTTCAATGCCACTTACTCTATCCTAGGTTTCCCTTTATACATGGCTGGGGATGAGATGTCCTCATGTACAAAACTTTCAGAAGAACAATCAAGATAGAGGATTTTCTTGGTGGGGCACCATCTACATGACCTGAGATATTAAGACAAAGTACAAGTTTTAGCATTATATTATAGAATTTAATATTAAGTTTGATGTAAGTAAGTTTCTTTCTAAGAATATGAAGAAATTTTATTTCATACATAACCTGTAATGGTTCTTGTCTATAATTGTTGTTATGTATAACATGTTTGTAACACTCCCTAGTTGAGAAGATAAATTGTAGCTTCTGCTTATGCGATATGAAAATTGGGGTGCTACATCTAGGGTTATTGGCCATAACCATGTTAACATCCACCATCAAAATCAATTTTAGGGCAACACATATAAATTACATATATATCATATCGTATATATAGTGATTGTATGTGGCATTTAAATAGATACATCAATTAATCATTTATATATTATGTAATAAATAAATGATAAAAACCAAAACCCGATCATATCGATTAAACTCCAAAATATAGTAAATTGACGTAGCTCTGATACCACAATAGGGAAATATGGCATCAGATATTATGGCAGAAATAAAATTTTACTGCCATATTCCTCTTAGATAGTAGATCACATCAATGACTATGAACTGAGAAAGAGGGTTGTAAGTTTATACCTGATCCAGGAGTTAGTCCAATGACTATCCCACACTACAACATGCTCTTTTCTTCAAGTTACACCGAGAAAACTATCAACAGCGACCTCTTGGTTGATCACCATTGACGGTAGTTGACTGCGTCCTCCTAGTGGGTGACAAAGACCTCCTAACCTTTGTAGTTGTCCACGTGGACCATCGATAATTCCTATCGTTCTAGATGAACAATTAAGAAGTAGTTGTCTCTTCTAGTCAATGTGCTAATGTCAACTTGCTCTCCATAGTTGTCTCTCCCATGTCGTTCCTCCCTTTGATGGGTAGAACTTGCTCATGTTCTCATGTAATCACAACTATGAGAAGACAACAATTGCCATATCTTATTATTATGTCTCTAGAAAGCCTCCACTACCACTCTATTTATAAGAGGGTCAGGGTCAGGAGTTCTAGATCAAGCAGGAGTCGAAGATATGAAATTTCATGGTTTTTTTTAACATGCAAATCATGAACTGGTCAGTTCACTATTGCATTGATCAATTCACATATGAGTCGATCAGTTCAACCCTTGAGCTGGTTGTTTCACCATGTTTTCTATTCACAGTTGTATTAGCATTTAATATCTGATTAATGCACAACTTGACATCAACATCAATTCTTGATCCAATCGAGTTGATCAACCAAACAGTCGATTCACAACATAAATCAGTTGATTCATGCATATGAACCAATCTCTTCACTTGCTAAACTTGTCATTTTAGAGTGCATATTGCTAATCATGTTTAAATTGAATACGTAGCACTTTAGTAATCAAGTTTAAACTTCATTCATGAGTGAAATCCTATTCTAGGCGTATCCCATGTGTGGTGACCCTATAGGTTCCAAGCTACATTGGTAGTGAATGTCCATAATCAACTTATGACATTACAAGCAATGATTGGTATCTAGAAAGACATCATTGCTACCCAAGTAATAGGAAATTTAGAGAATACCTTCAACCTACAATATCTGATTGGTGTTATAGTGATCATATAGTTACTTTTTCAAGTATATCTAGATTAAACTTGAGGCATGAAATTGTCATCCTCGTCAACATTCAATCCATGTTCCTTGAACTTGAACAAACTGTCTAAGATATATACGAGCTCAATATCACATATTGACTCACATGAGCATGGCTATGCATTTCTCAATCTTTGTTATCAAGCGACCATGATATCATACTCTTCTATGAGGGACAAGTCCCATCTACATCACTCATAGTCATCCCCATGTGTCACAATACACCTGATTACCACCTTTATGGCAACATTTATTCAAGGTCACAATAAAGGATGTCAAAGTACATCGAATGACATATGATGAGTGTAGTGCTTTTAGGTCTAAGAACCAAAATCACCACCATCACTATGAGAGATGATTATGAATACCTTTCTATGGTTTCCATGCATCACTCTCAAGGCGGGTTTGTCTGATTCACTGTTCTCTAACAAGTATCTATGTGTTTGGTTTGATATCACATATCATGACTTAATGAGATTATGTCATCAATGAGCACACACTCTAGTCTAAAGTGTTATTACTGTCTCTAAGCTTCCACAATAACAACTGACTAGGGATTTAACAAGAATGTATATACTCTTAGCATCCGTATGATCTCATTGTTCAGGTCCTCAACCTAAAGACATACATCATTGACAAACATAATTGTTTAGACATTTATTATGTAACATCATTATCTCATAACCTGAATAAAAATTAATTGGAACATTTCCTTTATTATTAATCAAATTGTTTATAAGATATGTGATTTCAATCATCATATGATTGTCTCTATGGGCATGCATACCAACATTAGCATTTTTCGGCCCATTGAAATACATGTGTTACAGACCAGACATCTAAGAGATCTTTTTTGTCTTCTATACATGTTTATATATATATATATATATATGTATATATATATATATAAAGAGAGAGAGAGAGAGTCAGGCTAGTGTACACTCGAGTGTACCGGAGGCACCGTACACCTCAGTCATTTTTGAAGTTGCAGTAACTTTTTGAAAAATCTAAATCGTTGATATTCTTAATTATCTTTAGAACATACTATATAATAAATTTTAGCTCATTTGGACCCTTATAGGTCATTCATCTAAAGGAGGAAAAAATCATGCATTTCAAATTAGTTTTGTGTGTCGATTTTGTTGTCCTTTGATGAGTGACATACACTCATCCAAATGAGTTCAAATTTTGTATATGGCCTATTATTATTGTAATAATGAAGATCAATGGATCAGATTTTGGAAAAATAAGGTCTAGATAGGCAAACACCATTGGGGTGTACGACGTGATCTATACACTCGAGTGTATTCTAGCCTGACTCTCTCTCTCTCACTCTCTCTCTCTCTCTCTCTCTATATATATATATATATATATATATATATATATATATATATATATATATATATATACATATGAGACAGTGTCTTGTTGCTACCGTAGAGGCTTATTCTTACATCATTGCTGAACGATGAAGTGTTGGACAAGAAGATGGGGAGCAAGTACCAGTAGTTGGAGAAGTCAAAATTGAAAGGAAAATGAGGACCACTTGGCATAGTTTTTATTCCTTAGATCATAGGTCATCATGGTGCGACATGGATAAAGTTTGGTTGAGCTTGGGTGGGTGAAGACACCATTTTTTGTCCATATAACTTGCCAAATAGGATGCCTAGATTGTTTATTCTTTTTCTTTAGTTATCTCTTTAATAAAACTAGAACATCTGAGAAAATCAAGTTGATAAATCAAGTGAGGTCTATTATTCAACATTCACTTCCCGTGAAGAAGAAAGATCTAGGAGCCTCACTAGTACCTTGTTACTTAGTGGGACATCACATATGTCAATCCCTACTTGATTTGGGATCTAGTATGAACTTGATGCCATATAGTGTCTATGTTGAGCTAGGGATAGGAAAGCTATAGCCAACAAATTGCACTCTCCAATTTGAAAGAGACAATCATGGAGCCACTACATACATGCACTTCAACATCATCTATAGATAAGATTGGCCTTCCTAAGATAATAGCAATAATATTATCCTCTGCCTCCATATCATGAATAATAAAGTATCTTGGGAACATTACTGTAATTTCTTTGTCTATCATCATGAATAGACCTCCACTAAAAAAAACAAGCTAAGGATGTTGAGGATTTTTACTTTAAAGGGAAATTTGATTACTTAAATGTTGAATGTGAACATCTTGAGAAATTATATGATCAATGGGACAAGGAACAACTATTGAATGCAAATGAGAAATCCCTTTACTTTAAGAAAGGACCCACAAAGTTCCTCAATAGATGACAAATTGAAGGAACTCCATGCTCAACTGAAAGCAATAAACTTAGTTCCTGTAGGAGGTAATCCACGTAGGTTTGAGTTTTTTGTTCATTCAAGCATTGATGTTTGGTTACACTTTTATATTTATACTTCGAAGAAACAGACAAACACATATCACAATTTTTTTTTGTTTATAATCCGTCTTCAAACATGAATTTGCTTAAAGAATGATCCATGGAGTGGCTAATTCATTGAAGATCAAAGATATGAAGAAGAAAAAAAACTGAACTGAATTGAAAAATCTATAGGAAAGAATCTGCCATGCCTGTTATCTCTGTCTCCACCACGATAGTCGTGCCATCCATTAAAAATGTCCATTATCCATAGAACGGTCATGGTGCCCTTGTCATGACCATTTGAGTGCCAATTGGATTTCCCACCACTTGTGTGCCAAATGGATTTCCCACCACTTGAGTGCCACTTGGATTTCTCACTACTTTTATTTACTGACACATATATAAAATATGTGGATCCTTAGACCTCTCTCTATATATTTATTTATACCCAAGTGGCATGTAGATTGAACATTCATAGGTGCCTGCACCTTCCATTGAAAATTGGGTATCTTAATATTTGGTTATAATGTTTCAAACTGGAAATGAATGGTTGACATAATCTTAGAATTCTCCTTTATGACTAAGGCACATGTCAATAAGTCCATTGATGTGAAGTTGTTACATTATGGTGTGTCAATGTTGGGTAGTTTATCTATATTTATTTGTTTATTTCATTTCAAGATATTAACCACTCATTACAAGCTCAATGACATATATGTTTTGATGATTTAATATTTTCTTTTAGTATTGTTCTATGTTCTATAAAATCACAAAGCCTTGGGGCTATCATAATTTGGTTAGATACAAGATTGAGTTTAGGTGTAGATCATTGTCAAATCATTCCCAACATAATAGTGATACTTTTAGGGGGTAGAAATGGTTGTCGCCTATCCAAATTAATCTATGCAATGGAGTTAATTTGTCACCATCATATCCTTGTGATTTATGTAAGATAAATTTAACACAACATTCTTACACAATTACTAAATGTCAAACAAGATTCAACCCTAATTAGTAATCTTGAAGTGTTTCAAATTTCAACCACATTAGACCATGATGGTCATTTTTTCCTGAGACCACTACTCATATGGTGCACAAATGTATAGTGAAAACATATACCTTTTGTAGAAAAAGTAAGACCATGTTTGAGGGCTTAATATATATTAACAAAATCGATTCTTTTAAAAAATTGTCATTTTAGTAATAATAAAATCAAGCAGTTTGTATTATTTCAGAATTGTACAAGGATAGGCACAGAGCATTGATATAGAAATATTTGCAATATGCATTTACACTAACTAATTACTCTTTGTTAAAATATAATTTGTTGTTTACTACTAAAATAAAAAACTATGACTTACTAGGGAGAATAATATTTACCTCCAAATAGGTATTAGTTTACCTCCAAATAATATTTTCAAAGGTTATATTTGGTACATAGGGAGAATAATGACATTTTAGTTACCGAGTTAAGAAAAAGGAATACTATTTATTGAGAGTAATGATTAATATGGTCTATTTTTGTCTACAAGAAAAGGATGGAAATGAAAGAAAAAGAGTTTCTTCTAAAAATATGTTTCTTCATGAACTATTTGATATTATGGAGTTAATAATTTTCCTCTAACTATTTTATCTCTTTTTACATAAATATAACTCCCCTTAGGATTTTTTGTTTTCCAAGAGAAAGGCAGAAGGGAAAGATAGGGGAGGTGGCCATAGTAGGACCATCTTATCTAATTTTTCATCATTATCTATTTATTCCAATCATCCCTTTTGTATTCTCTCCCTATATTTAGCCATACTTCTAGACTCATTCATGCGATGTTTGGTGAGTGGTGAATGAAGGGGAGGGGAAGGGAAGTGACACTTATGATATTATTTTTGGTTAGCATGGGGAATGGAAGGGAAGGAGAATATGAAAATAATGTAAATATAACAAATTATATGGCGGCATACAACACTGGTGATATAAAAAATGGGAGTATCTATTCTTTTTTATATTCATTGTGGATATGCATATAGTTCCCTTCATATTTTTATATTTATAGCTAACTTTTCTCTATGTATTTAAGTCACTTCCATAATTCATGGCTTCCATTCACACTCTCCACATATCCTCCAGTTATTTATATATTCTTTACTTGTTATGTTTGTAAATTTAATGACTTCTAACTTTATAAGTTAGAAAGTAAAAATTCTAAACTTTCTAAGTTAATTTCAAATTCTGCACAAATTTTTTTGGTTCCCTATTAATTCTTTTTTAGTTTTTTCTCTACATTTTCCACATTTTTTCAAAGAATTCCAAACATTTCTTGTGTCCATCTAAGTACGTAGAATATATGTGACAAACTACATCTTTTCCGTTCTCAATAGTTGCGAGCTATACTAATTTTTGTTGTCCTATCATTTATATATCCTCTCCCACAATGTATATTTTCCTCCAACCTTTTTGATAGTATTCCTATTAAGTCTTTTCCCTTCTCTTTGCCGGCCCATCTTTTTGACTCACACCCGTGTGACTCACACCCACAATGACACAATCTAAATGTAACCCATCCACCAGTTTATTAGGTTTAGTGGCTCTCCTTTTAAATCTTTAACTTATTTAATGTGAGAATAAATTATATGTGTTTCGTTGTACATACAAATTTATGGTATAGAATAACTTCTAAGTAATTAATCTGAATGCAAATTATCAAGTATTTAACGAAGAAGATACACAACCAACCATTTTTTAACTAATAATGACTATACACCTTTGGTCAAATTATCATTGTAATTCAATAAAACAAGCATATATGCTAATGTCAACATCAATTTATAAACTGGACCTTTAATTAAAGCCAAAAAGAAACTTATTTTCCCCTTGTTAAGAAGTTCCATATATTTTACATTTAGGATTCATTTTGGATAGAATATAATAATGATTTATTGAGAAAACTTTATTATGCTTCAAGTAATTTATAGCAACAATTTTATTAATGTATTAAATAAGATGAACATTTATCTTTCAAATGTTAAAAATAGAAACATTATGTCTTTGGATTAAGTCCAATATTTTGACATATGGTTATATGAAAAAAGACATGTGCATTATGATAAACTATACTCACCATTCATTTTATTCAAAAAAAGTACAATTACACTACTTAATAATATCACTATTACATTGTACGTGTGGGAAAAACTAGAATTGGAGGGGTGGGGCGTGAAACTCTACATCAAGAAAGCAATTTTGTTCTCTCCTCGTCTAGACCAGCCTTCAGTCTACCGTTTCACCCCACATCTTGGACATGTACTTTCTACATGGGTTTCATTATACATAAAGATTTATGCTATGTAATAACTTTTAAAAACTTAGTCTGAATACAAATAATCAAATATTTAGCAGAGAAGATACAAAACAAACACGTTTTAAACTAACAATGATTGTCTAGTTTTGGTTAATGACATTGTAGTTCAATAAAACAATGAAAATCGGTAATGTCATCAACAATATATAAACTGAACTTTTCATCAAACTTCTAAAGAAATTTATTTTTTCTTATTAAAATTTTTCATACAATTATATATCTAAGATTCATTTGGGATAGAATGTAATGTCAAAAAACCTTAATCATGATTCAATTAATTTATAGCAAAATTTTTGTAATGTACTAATTAACAATGACATTTATATTTCAAATGTTAAAAACTCTATATTTAGGATCAAGTCCAAAGCATCTACATATGGTTATCAAAAAAGGAAAAACACTGAAAAACTATAACTCACTATTTCTTTTATTTAGAAAGTTTACAACTACACTCTACTTAATGTGAAAATATTTTTTCCAACAAGCACCAAGGCTCGATATAATATTTGATGTCAAATGATAAACCATTCTTTTCTAGTTTTTTAACCAAGTTGCTTTCATTAAAAAATAATTAGCATTAATTCTATTTTAGGTACAAAAATCATAAAATGTTGTGACACATTATTTTTTCCACTAGGAATTATACTGTATACATGGCAAACCTACTTTAAAATATACTCATAGAATAAATTTAACCGTAATGGCCAGATCATCTATTCTCAAATTTTTTGACTATTTAGTATTTCTATCCTATTATATTGTTCGCGTATGTTCACGCATGAGCCAAATTTGAATTTCGGAAGACCGTGGGGGGGTCGAAACTATATATAAAAAATAGTTGTGTTCTCTCACATCCTTCAGTCTACTATTTCACCCCACATCTTGGACAGGTACCGCCTGCAACTACTATTGTTGATGTCCCATGAATATCCCCCACGATCAGTGTGCATCCCGCTCATCTTTATGCCATTGTTCCCATCAGTTGTTGCTGCCGCCGATGTCGGCTTGAGGTTGTGTCTATACTCTACCGTGACTTGTTCAAAGGCGTCCACACTGAACATGTGGATGTTGATCTTGGGATTCATGAGATCCCTGACGTACGCGAACGCCAGTTGATCCCTAGGGTTGAATGCGTCCAACTCATTGATGAGTAGGCATGAGAAGTGGTTGGTCCTTGGCCCATGCCGCTGAAGTATCAGGGTTGTATCTGGCACATCTGCACATTTTGTGGTAGAAGATGCCTATTACACTTATTTGTAGTATTCAAAAGTGAAAAGTTTTGAAATTTTCGATTAGTGCCGACTTAGTTCGGTCATAATTAACTCTCTAGATTTACCCAAATTTTCACAAAAAAATAATAATTAACTCTCTAGGTGAATGGATGTTGAACAGAGAGGTTGTTCTGTGGGCGGTGACTTTACGTGTGGTTAAATGAAAAATTAGTATTAATTTATCTGCATTCGAAGATGACTATTTCTTCATCTGTTATAAAATCCGAGATGAATAATGGGGGTTGACTAATCATCCTGAATACAACATACCATACTGATACACTCACCACTCGTATAAGGAAGCTTTTCCGCGGACCACAACTATAGACCATTCCGGCAATACGTCTCCATCTGCGTCCTCAACTCTTGGAGGTCACCCCACTTCTTCCACCTGGCTGTAGCCACGACCTCCTCCATGGTGTGCACGTTAAAGGGGTGCTTAGAGATGGCCATGTCGACGTCGTCACCGTCAGCTAGCAAGAGGGAGTGAACCAGCAGTAGAGGGTCGACGGTGAGCTGGATCTTGACATCGAACCATACGCTGAATCTCGAGTTGGGGAAGAGTCGGTGCGGGAGGTGCTTGGGGATCACTCCGTTCATGGTCAGGTTTGTGTATGGTAGCTTGTCCCCGTCGAGGCGCACAAGCCTCCACACGCCGAGGTTGATAGGGCGAGGAGGGAATCCGAGTTGTTGTTGGTGGTGGTGGCTCGAGAGTATTTTATGATCCCGGAGGGAGCTGATGGTGGTGTCGTCGATGAACATGAAGAAGCAGACCACAGCGAGCATGTTAGGTCCTAAACCCATGGGTTGTCGGATCTTGTTGTGGTCGCCAAACAGGGCGGATAGCACGACGAAGCTGTGGCAGTTCTCCATGGCCGCTTTGTCTGTTGTTTGAATTCATAGAGGGATGATATGGTCACATAACTAATTTTAAGTGGATGACTGCAAACGTGTAGAGAAGTAGTGCTTTTGGGTACTGGAAATATTTGTTAATAAAGATTTTAGTAATAATTGGATTGTTCTTGTTTATATACCTCCACCAGAGATGGGAAATTCCTTGAGGAAACCACATGGTATCGACGTTGGGTTGTTCCCTTGTTGTCGCCGGCGTCTTTCAAGGTCGAAGTAGGATTTCCTCAAGTCAGAGGAAAAGTTCCCACCGAAGGTGGCCGCACTTGCATCATTCGGCCCCATGTATATGATAGGAACGCCGTCTTCAGAAGGGGACGGAGTAGTGGAACCATTTGAAGGTGGTGGCGCATTTGTGAGGCTGCGTTTGTGGATTTCGTTGTAAGCCGATCCGTAATCTGCGCAGGGCCGTCGTGAATGAGTTGTACATGGTTGTATTACATCTCAGAGAAATGATCGACTAATACGGAAAACTTGTATATATCTGTAGATCTTAGTCAAAACAAAGAGGAATGGAGTAGATACGGACGACCATAGGGGTATTGATTTGGGCGATCTATTAGTTTGATCGCATCGTCCGGTGCATACCGGTGAAGAAGAGTGGGCTGTCACATGACGACGATGCAACGGGTAGTGCATGCTTGTGGGGTCCATACCCGGCTGGGTATTGAAACAACGAATCAAATGTCATCTTATTCCCGGCGGCAGTCTTCATGGCATCAAAGGGCAAGAGGAGGCGCAGATCACAGGCTTTCCGGGAGAACGAGGCATATATGCAATGGGAGACGGTGGTGAGGAGGTAGAGGATGGATATGGAGAGAAGCTTCAACTCGAATATGGGTGGCTTCTGCCATGTCACTGACACGGAAACCCTTACCCTCGACAAGCGATGGAGGAACCTTCGGAATCCTCCCATCAAGGATACTGAAGCTATATCTTTTAGCTAGTATCCAAGGACTGCCGGCTGGCGGTGTCTATTGCAAGGCGGCCTCATCGTCGTGAGGGATGGAGGTCGGTCGTTGTTATCTATACTACTATAAAAAGAGCGAGTTTGATGCTGCGCTCTCCTTGATTCACTCTCTTCTCTCATTTTTTCAAAGATTTTTGTTCCTACAAATATTTATTCTCACACTCTCCTATTAACTTTTATTATATTTAATTATGTATTTCTCTCTCCATCCTACTGAAACGGTTCCTTGATTCTCTCCTTTCAAACAACCAATAGAAATATATTTTACCGTAGGGACTCTTTCACCGACGAGTCCTCTCCCCGCACATTTCCAACAAATTTTATATGGCACGTGCATGTGCACGTGTGCGTTCACTAGTAATAATAAAAAATTGTGTGCTTTTGATGGTTATTGATTGCTGTAGGGACTCGAATCGTGTAAAGACGACGATCATCATGAGAATTGACCTCAGAAAATGATGAGGTGTAGAGTTGGGGGCAGTTTAGTTTAATCGTTGATCACACCCACACATGATGGGCGTACTGTTCGGAACTGCATCGGGATCCATGGAGATGGGGGCGATGTGATATGGCCGGGCTGGGAACAACCTGAGAAACATGAGGAGGAGACAGATGCAGGAGGGATAGAGAGAGAGAGAGGTTTGACTGGCGGTGGTCTGGGGGGTGGATCACGAGCGGCACATGCCGCACATCAGCCTCGCTCGCGGTATCGTTGGCCGAAATGGCTTTTGTTGCACCTGGAACGAACCACGTCAGGCGAACGTGTAACTATTGCCGCGTGAATTGTCGCATCGCACAAGCCACACCTCACACTCGCATGCATTCAGTGAATTGTAGTTAATTTTCCCACGAGAGAGAGAGAGAGTGAGAGAGAGATGAACTTGAATCATGCTCTTGACATTAAAATGGGTTTTCAACGTGTAACGACCCGGTTGTTATTCAATCTCACATTGTTGATTTATATTCTGAGTCCTTTGAAATCTGACTAGTTGTATTCCATCTGGTTGTATTCCAACTATTCATTATCTTCAAGGGAGAGAGTTATGTTTTGCTTCTATTGTATTTTATGCAACGGTAACACTGAATCAATACACGATGTTATTTTAAAATATTTTCAAGACTAGCATTTCAAAAGTTGTTGTATATTATCAATTCCTTTCCACTAACCCAGGCAGAATAAAGAATATTCTGGTGTGTAAGACCAAGACGGATTCAAATTCTCACCATTCACATTATCATATTTGGAAATGTAAGAAACAAGCTATATTTGATATCATGAGCCTTGCATAAGTAGAGTGTGGTACAACACTCTTTTCTACCGTTTACTTCTCTTGTATAGTTTGTTAATTTTGATTTTAATATTTACATATAATTTTCCTTACTTCCTTTCCTGTAAATAAACTCGTGGACCGCAACGTTTCAACCTCATCTCACAATAACTGCCAATCACGAGATTAGGAAATTAATTGAAGATTAAATATAAAATTAAATATCATTCTTAATTTTTTTTCCAATATCAAATGCTTGGGTTTCTCACACTCAATGACATGAATTGACTTTCGACACATATATAAGACATGATTGCTTTGATCTAGTTCTTAATCATAAGGATATATATCAAAACATTCATACAAAATATCTCACTTACATGTATACAAGTCTTGGTAATCACATATGTACTTTGTTTATAAATAACAATGTTACACATTATAATTTAAAACTCTCTTATTTCTTTACAAGGACCTACAGTGACAAGACGAGCCGAACTTGACTAATTTTATACTTACATTCTTGTAGAAGATCTGCTCTGATGCATTGACATCTTCAATTCACATAGTTTCATTAAAAATTTGGGAGTAGAGGGGTGAGATACTTCCTCAGTCAATGAGTATAACTTTAGAACAATCTAAAGCATTAAATTAGGCATTTAACTTATGTAATAATTGAAATTAAAATAAGGTAGTAATGCACTCAAAAGAGTAGATATATAGAAATTCACAAATAACACTATAACATTCATCACTAGAAATATACAAATATCAAAATTTTTTCCTCATAAAATTTGATTTGAAGTGACTAGTGAACTATCTACTACTACATTGGCCAACAAGACATAGCCGACTTATCCGAATAACTAAATTCTTTTTCCTAGACTTAACTGAATTCAATTATCTTTTTCTTTTACTTTGCCTCTAAACTCTCTTAGATCATATCATCCAAGAAAATACCATTGATGCATGACTCACTGTACATGTCTTAAGGTAAACTCAGAGACCTTAAAGATAACTACAAACTACTTGGTCTGTGTTAAGGTTGCCTCGTATGGCATGACAGTGACTAAATAGTTGGACGCAAAATTGTGGCCCCATGTCCTGGGTATTCAGGAGGGGTGCCTCTGGGATAAAAAGACTTTGAAACTATGTAAGGAAGTTCCATAAAGTTTGACACATAATACACAGCAACTGTTAGAAGGAGTATGCGCACAAGGACTATATACTCCAACTGTAATTGGTACCACTACAATCACTGATTATTGTTTGATATCTATGCTACTAAACTAATACCACTGAGATCTCCAGTTATTGTTGGTACTCTAGTATACTAAAGTATAATGGATACCTAGTCAGTTGGTGTTGGGTACTTCGTAGCAGGGCTACTTCTTTCTATATCTGATAGTCCATAGACCTCTTTCACCTTTGCCGCTGCAAACCTACAAGGATGGGTTCTACAGTGTTCAGGGTATCTACTACTGTTATACTTTTCAAATGATATCTTTCTCTTAAACCGATCTCTTTTATTTCTATATTTTCACAGGCTACTTGGACTACTCAAATGAACTAAACGATGGTACTAAATTGAATACTTAACTTCTTATTACCCTTACCTTATGGTTTGTCATAGCTCATTCACATATAACATTTCTCACATATTCAAATAGAAATCATGTCTATTGATATAATCATTCACATTCACAATTTTTCACATTTATATATAGAACCAATTGAATCCCTAACAAAGAGAATCTCACAACTGTTCACATATAGTATCATATTAACTCAATGTATTTCTTGAGAAGTATCTGAACTAGTTTTTTTACATCACAGAATAAAAAATATGTGTTCATATAAAATGATTTTCAACTGGAAACCTAAATTATCACATGAATCACTTCAATCATCCGTTTACCGTTAGATTAGACATGTACACTTTTAGAAGCATACTAAACTAGATTTCCATCATTAATTACTTGCTTTTCACAATATATGTATTGTATACCTCATAAAGTTTGCTTGTCAATATATCAATCATGTATAATTAAATACACTGGTTACTAAGTATGACCTTATAAATATTTATCTGCATTTCAACTAGGTTGTTGTTCAAAAACCTAAATAATTCAGATGATCCGATTTTTAGAAATTTCATAAATTAATTTTTAAATTCTATGATATTCAAGGTACATGAAATTACATAGCTAGTTTATCCTATAATCATTGTTCAGTCACACTTTGAGCATTGAATGGAATTTCTTTTAAATTGACTTTAAGAACAATACCATTTTTTCACTATCTCTTATGGAGAAATTGATGGATTTTGAAAGAAATTCATCTACTTATGTGAAATTGACTAAAATATTCCTCTACCCACTGACTTTAGTTGATAATCTCCTTAGAAACATAGTCAAGGTACAAATCTCCATGAATCCAAAACAAATTTTGAGAAACAATCTTATTTCTTTCTCATTTCAATTTAAGAACACAACAAATGGAGACTGGAGAAAGAAAAAGAAAATAAGATGATTTGATACCCTTTTGTTCCAAATCAAAAGAATGAGATAATTTATACACAGTAGAGAAGATTCACCATGAAAAACTATCTAAAGAAGATTAACTCATCACTTCTAAGAAGATAGAACCCATGATCAATATCTCTACTTCTTTCCTCTTGCAAACCTTAAGTCTCCCTCTCTTAATAGGATTTCATTTCGTTGTAATGAATTATGAACTATGGGAGCTACATGGGTGTTAGATTACTTATATATATATATATATATATATATATATATATATAATCTCCATATATTATTTATTATATTCTTGTAGAATTTTCATGTCAATAGAGTTTACTGATATGGCCATTTTTATATAAAAACCATATTAAAAGTATGAAAATTTACCACATTCTTTGAGATATAGTTTAAGATCTTTAGCTTAAATTTATATTATTTAGATTTACAAATAAAATAAGCAGAAATCAAATACCATAATGCTATAATTCAATCTAAAGAACGATCAAATGAATTTCTTCCCAAATATTCAACACATTCAGAAGGTTTTTTTCCTCAAATAGACTAACAAGGTGTCTAAAATGAAGTTATCAAACAATAGTTAAAATATAAGCTAATTATAAGTTATGAACAAAATATTAAAATTCATATACTATATTGATAAGACTCAGTCTGAACAGATGGTTGGCTGAATTTTTCTCAATAAAACTTGGACTTGGAATATATATAGTGTATATATACATATATATATATATATGTATGCATATATATACATACATACACACACACACACATACACACACACACACACACACACACACACATATATATATATATATATATATATATATATATATATATATATATATATATATATATATATATATATATACATATATACACACACACACACACACATATATATATATATATATATATAGATATATGTATATATACATACATATATATATATATATATACACACACATACATACATAAATATATATATATATATATATAAATATATGTATAGAGAGAGAGATAGAGAGAGAGAGAGATATACACATACATATATATATATACATATATACATATATATATATATAAATACATACATATATATATATATATAGAGAGAGAGAGAGTTAGGCTAGAATACACTTGAGTGTATTCGGAGCAGAATACACTCAAGTAGTTTTTCATGATGCAATATTTTTTTCAAAAATCTAATCCGTTGACCTTCTTAAACATATTGTGAATAGATCATATAAAAAATTTGAGCACATATGGACATTTATAGGTCATGTGCGTCAATTTTGTTATCCTTGGATTCGACTTGCACTCATCCAAATGAACTCAAAATTTGTATATAGCCTAACTATAGTTTGGCAGTGAAGATCAATGGTTTACATTTTGCAAAGAAATAGTCTTGATATACAAACACTTGAGTGTATTCGTGCGATCTGTACACTTGAGTGTATTCTAGTATGACTCTGTGTGTGTGTCTATATATATATATATATATATATATATATATATATATAATAAGGGAGTGATCTACTGCGGACGGTACATTGTGCGAACCGCGTGCGGACACTGGTTTCTATTACCCATCTCGGCTTGCTTACGCCCGTCATTCTGGGTTTCCGATACCACCATTTGTAATCAGCATGCAGCAGCGGGTGCGTCGTATACCTTCTGATCGTTTAACTGTATCACCAGATAGCAAATGAGAAACAGTCATGAATGGCCAAGCTTTCAAGGACCTACTCGATCGTCCGTTGCCCTACTGTTACCCACACAACAGTAGGTGTGGTATTCCAATCTCTAATTCCAACTAGCTAGCTAGGACTTTTGTCTCTATCTAGAATTTTAGATCTCAAGCG
>OY856415.1:659596436-659628936 GCA_963693085.1 Alisma plantago-aquatica
GAGATGACCAAACAACCAAGGCATAATCGACATGTCATGGTGCCAACATGCTACAATGGTCATGAGAATATCTTCCTACCAGTGTCTAGATACTGAGAACCTTATGAACTTGACTAGACGATAATAGTGGTAGGAGGAGCAAGGAAAGCAACACCCTACATCGACCTAAACAGAAAGGGGAGGTTACCCTACATGTAGTTGGGAACCTCCCTAGAGGAATGACAACACTAGAGATGGTTTCCTAGGTGCTAAAAATCACTTTAGACATGTTGAATGGACCGTATAGGGCACCATTCCCTAGAGATTGCCCATGAGGGATCATCAATATCCAACCGGCTTTTGGTAGTTCTCAGGTAGTAGGAAGAAGAAGGATGTAGTGGGAGTCAAAGAGGAGGAGGATCTGAGGATAGGGACACCATTGGTGGTTCAAACATTAGCCAGGGGTGCGAGCTATGCGGATGGAGACACAAGACGTCAGTGCTCTATTTTCATAGAGCAAATAGAGGATCATGATCCATGTTCACATCCATGCACAAGAATGAAGAAGGACATGGGTAAGCGTGACGCACTCTAGCTAGATCATGCTAGGAATCCACAATCAAAATTAGAAGTGAGGCACTGCTATCCAGGCCCTTTGGATTCTAGATCAATGACTGTGATTGATCCAAACTAATGTACTTTAAAAAATTTATATCTTAAGATAGGAAACTCCATTTTTAGTAAACCAGGTGTCTACCAAAAGCTAATGATGTCTATTATCTCATAAAAATATGTTTGGATAGTGTTTTGATATTTTGGTAATTAATTTAATCTTATTTACAAAGTTATGAGGTTTTTGCTAAAAAAAAGTTATGAGGTTTGAATGTTTTGGACATAAAAAAGAAAGGACTTCAGAAATTTTATGTATTTTATAGTAAGCATATTTTGATATGATTAATATGGTTCTAAAGTTTGATAATTCCATTTGAAGTTTTTTTTCAAATTTTTGTTACTAACACTAACAAGGGCGTTATGGGTATTTCACCAATTGATAGACTATGATATGATCTGAGATTTTTATATAAACCCTAATGTAAGGTGTTCTTATTATTTCTATGTTTTGATGGAGTTTCATGCATTATTTTGTAAGTATTGAATTTCCGGATATAAGTGACCATAATGTAAGATAATTAATGAGTACTTGTGGAGCAATATGCGATCTATATGCATTATTGGTATGCAATATAATTTTAAGTATATTTTCCCTATGCTTTACATGTTAGTCAGTAATAATAATATGTGCAAGTATCCTTGATGTTTTCTTTCTGTTAATTATGTATATAGTCATGTATTAGAGCATGTGATTATTTATTTAGTTCATATTGGTATATCAACATATAGTTGCTATATAATATGAGGTTTTGGATTTTAATATGATATTTAGACAAATAAATGTGCTCTAAATCTGATTTATTTTTATAAGAACTCTAAGTTGATGCATAAGGTTCGGGTGATGGGATTTGAAAATTAGAAATGAAGAAGATAAATATACATGGACTTATGGACATTTACTGATCTCCATGTGATTAGGTTATTGAAAAATTAATCAAGAAAACTTTAAAGGAATCATCGGTATCAATGGTAAGTGGGCCATGTCCATTGAATTTAATTATTATTTTTATACTTCTGCCTACCCTTTCCTACAAAGTAATTTACAAATTAAGTTACATTTAGACATTCAATATTTCATGCTTAGTCAAATATAATGATTCTTGGAGCAACGACAGTTTATCTGGATTGAATTATCTTATTAGAATATCATGTTTCAGATATTTGGTACTTAATCTACCTTCAGATACTTAGTATTTCTTCATTCATTTCAATTATTTTCTCAAGCCTTTAAACTCAAAATTTAGATATACTATACTTGAATGAAAGATCATATTAAGTCACATTTTAAGATTTTAGTGTAATAAGAAATTATAAATAAGATTAATTCAGTTTATAAGTATATCAGATCTCAGATTCAGATTTAAATTGAAGTCTAAATTTTTAATTGAGATTCAGATTCAAAATCAAAATTCAGTTATGTTATCAGTTATAAAATCAGTTTCAATATAAGATAAGTTCATATTCAGAATTTAGTAAGTCTAGATTTAATATAGTTAAGTCAGAACCTTCACAATATATATTATATGATAAGTCATCATTTAGTAGTCCCAAGATGATTAAGAGGCATTTTTTGCCTATTTAGAGGAGTGTTTACTCCAATTCAGAGGTACTTTGGTACCAATTCAAGGCGTAGTCACACTAACTTAGAGACACCTCAGTGTCATTCAGAGGCATTTAATGCCAATTCAGAGGTACTTTAGTACCATTTCAGGGCATAGATACACCAATTTAGGATGACTTATCGTATAATGGTGGACACAAATAAGATAAAACACATAAATAAAAGTCATATAAATTCAATATAAGTTTACAATTGTTAGATATTATTTCAGATTTCAATTACAATATATTCATGTTTATCTTATTAGAAGTTCAATGCCACTTACTCTATCCTAGGTTTCCCTTTATACATGGCTGGGGATGAGATGTCCTCATGTACAAAACTTTCAGAAGAACAATCAAGATAGATGATTTTCTTGGTGGGGCACCATCTACATGACCTGAGATATTAAGACAAAGTACAAGTTTTAGCATTATATTATAGAATTTAATATTAAGTTTGATGTAAGTAAGTTTCTTTCTAAGAATATGATGAAATTTTATTTCATACATAACCTGTAATGGTTCTTGTCAATAATTGTTGTTAAGTATAACATGTTTGTAACACTCCCTAGTTGAGAAGATAAATTGTAGCTTTTTCTTATGTGATATGAAAATTGGGGTGCTACATCTAGGGTTATTGGCCGTAACCATGTTAACATCCACCATCAAAATCAATTTCAGGGCAACACATATAAATTGCATATATATCATATCGTATATATAGTGACTGTATGTGGCATTTAAATAGATACATACATTAATCATTTATATATTATGTAATAAATAAATGATAAAAACCAAAATCCGATCATATCGATTAAACTCCAAAATATAGTAAATTAACTTAGCTCTGATACCACAATATGGAAATATGGCATCAGATATTATGGCAGAAATAAAATTTTACTGCCATATTCCTCTTAGATAGTAGATCACATCAATGACTATGAACTGAGAAAGAGGGTTGTAAGTTTATACCTGGTCCAGGAGTTAGTCCAATGACTATCCCATACTACAACATTCTATTTTCTTCAAGTTACACCTAGACAACTATCAACAGCGACCTCTTGGTTGATCACCATTGATGGTAGTTGACTGCGTCCTCCTAGTGGGTGGCAACGACCTCCTCACCTCTGTAGTAGTCCACGTGGACCATCGAGAATTCCTATCATTCTAGATGAACAATTAAGAAGTAGTTGTCTCTTCTAGTCAATGTGCTAATGTCAACTTGCTCTCCATAGTTGTCTCTCCCTTGCCATTCCTCCCTTTGATGGGTAGAACTTGCTCATGTTCTCATGTTATCACAACTATGAGAAGACAACAATTGCCAGATCTTATTATTGTGTCTCTAGAAAGCCTCCCCTACCACTCTATTTATAAGAGGGTCAGGGTCAGGAGTTCTAGATCAAGCAGGAGTCGAATATATGAAATTTCATGATTTTTTTTAACATGCAAATCATGAACTGGTCAGTTCACTATTGCATTGATCAATTCACATATGAGTCGATCAGTTCAACCCTTGAGTTGATTGTTTCACCATGTTTTCTATTCACAGTTGTATTAGCATTTAATATCTGATTAATGCACAACTTGACATCAACATCAATTCTTGATCCAATCGAGTTGATCAACCAAACAGTCGGTGCACAACATAAATCAGTTGATTCATGCATATGAATCGATCTCTTCACTTGCTAAACTTATCATTTTAGAGTGTAGATTGCTAATCATGTTTAAATTGAATACCTAGCACTTTAGTAATCAAGGTTAAACTTCATTCATGAGTGAAATCCTATTCTAGGTGTATGATAACACCAAATTTTGTGATGTTTTTGGCCCTTATTTCATTATCAAAACTGCCCTTTTAAATTGTTTTCCTCTCTTTTTATATATGTTTTTGAATAAACATGCCTCACTATGCTCTTAACTCAATTTTATCATCTTTTGCAGAGTTTTCCCCGATTTTTAACTCATTTCTCATCAAAAAGGCCCGTCCCGACCCATAAACATGTCCTACCTACATCGGCCTTTTTCCCAGGAAGTCGACCGATACGCTCACTACCCGATAGGGCAACGCGACACACCGATGCGCGAAACAAGGGTACCGCGCAAGAGGAAGTGGGCGAGCGATATGCCTTTTACCCGACAGGGAGCTGGACTCGCCATGACTGCTGTAGCGTGTCGCGCGATACAAGCCACCCACCGGCAGGCACCACTCGTCACGATGATCGACAATCGACATCCTTATGTCAGGTGATATTGATATCAGCCACCCCGACTCCATGATAATAAGAGTTGATGAAGGACATGTGGCGTCCTAAGCACCATAACTTCCCCATCCACTTTCTATAAATAGTAGCTACAGGACTCCGATGGGACGGGTCGGAAGCCTACGCAAGCCAACTCAGGAAAGCTTCAAGAGATGGCGTATCGTGCCTCAGAGGTTGTGTCGGGCGATTCTAGGTGAGAACTTCCCCATACCGAGAGGGAGGGAATGGTTCACTTAGGGCCGTACCAGGCACCACTGCAGGTCGATATCGGCCGACAAGGATATCCGATACAAGTGACCGATACTAGAAGTATCACTCTAGCCCGACACGATACCGAACCCTAATACACATCGCCAATCATGGTGTGTCGCCCGAGAAGGTTCCGCCCGACATGATCGTATCGGGCAAGGGTGCCTCGCACGATACAATCCACCCATCATGAGTGTGTCACCTGAGAGGGTGTGCCGCCCGACACGGTCGTATTGGGCAAGGCTCCTGCCCAATATCGGGCTGGAGAGTCTGTTGTTGTATGTCGTCCTTCTAAATCAAGAAGGCCACATTTATCTTTATTATTTCAGTCATTTACTTCTTTTAATTATGCAATGTAATTAGACCCTTATATGTTAATGGAATTAGAAGAGATTAATTATATGTTGCTTTATGTTTGGTACCTTTGTTGGATGATTGCTATGTTTGACATCTGAACTCTAGCTTGTATGCTTGGATCGCGTTTCGATTAGCTACCAAATCGTGTTTTCCCATTGCAATAGCCTCGAGAGAGGTGTTGTGGCTCTAGTGTTTGGTCTGATTCTGGAGTACGAGAGTGCCCGGAATCGGGGTTGCTTTAGTAACCTTTCCACTCTAACTTAAGTCCTGCAACCCCGACAGTGGTGTTGATGCTTGGTTAGAGGTGCCCGCTTGGAGAGGAGGGGTACATGATGTTTCTGCTGCCGCTTGTTTTACTGAAGTTTTCTCATTCATACCTTACTTTAGCATTAGTATTATCTATCTGTTTCCATTGCACGAAAACCCTAAAAAACTGATAAATGCTTAAAACCTTAATTTTACCTCGTAGCTCCAGTTGGAGATAGGTTTCTTTTGTTTTATCGGTCTTATCCTGCTGTTCCCTTTGGGAACTTTACCATCTCTTTACCCTTGTCGAAGTGTAACGTGTTGATTCTGCATTCTCAACACTACCACCCTTATCCCTGTGTTCGACCCCGTATATCTACTTCGACCCCATAAACAAAGTTGCGGGGGCCTAGAAGGTTTCAGGTTATAAATTTAAAAGTCCGACTACTTCAAATCCGCTTCCCTTTTTGGACACGCGATTTAGGTCGGTCAACTTTTTGGCACCGTTGTCGGGGACAAGGAAAAACGGTACTGTTGACGAACCCGAATCCACTAACTACAGTCCAGTGCCTCAAGTTTAGAAATAAGCTTGACAGCACTCTCTTTTTCCTTTCATTATTATTATTATTATTATTATTAGCCAAAAATGAATAATTCGTATTATCAATAAAAATTTTCTGACTTGATTGTTACACGATGCTCAGGTACTCAGAAGAAAGGCACTCTATTCAACTGAGCACCGACACCATCAAACATGCCACCTCGCGTTGAGACACCCCATTCAGAAGGTGAACGCCAAGGGAGAGCCAGACCTCCCTCGAGCACCAGTCAAGGCCAAGACGAGGTTTCAAACCAACCAAACTTGGTTGGACAGTTATTCGCTTTTATAAAGAGACAAGATACAATCATAAACCAGCTGGCGTAGAGTACACTTCCCCATCCAGGGGTTCTAAACTCCATGCAGTTCCAGATGGCGAATATGCAGACATGCCAACGTCAAATTGATCAACAGTTGGCCCAGATGGCCGATTTGATGAAGAACCCTTCAAGAAAGATGCTCTCCAGCCCTGAATCTTCCAGAATGGCAGTGCTAAGATCTGGGAGGACAATGGAGCGTAGTGAGGAAGCTAGACCAGAACCTAAATCGGGGATTGTGGGTGCGAATCTCGTAGAAGATGAAAGTCGACAAGCTGATGCCAGAGGGCCTGAACAGAGATCCTTCGAGGAGCTACCTGGTGGGAGAATCCCTTACGCTCCTAGGCTACCTTTCCCATACAAGCTGATAAAGGCAAACCTGAAGAAGCACCACGAAAAGTTCATGGAATCGATCAAGAAACTTTATCTTGAAGTTCCCTTTTTGGACGCCTTAGAAGAGATGCCAGCTTACGCCAAGTTTCTCAAGGATCTGATTACTAAGAAGAGAAGGGGAGGAAGAATTGAAACTGTGCATCTAGCAGTTGTGTCCTCTGCTTTCGTAAAACTGGATTTTCCCAATAAAAAGAAAGACCCTAGGAATTTCACAATTCCTTTCGCCATCAGAGACAACGTCGAACGGAGAGGTCTTTTCGACTTAGGGGCTAGCATCAGCCTTATGCCCCTAGGCTTCGCGCAGAGATTAGGTTTAACTGATATGGTTAGAACCAATATGAGAATCGAACTAGCAGATCATACCTTCAAATGACCTGTCAGCGTTGTTGAAGATGTGCCAATCCGGGTGGGTAATTTCTTCATTCCGTGTGATATAGTTGTCATAGACACTGTGGAGGACCCTCGTTGCCCTATCATCTTCAGACATCCTTTCCTGGCTACGGGAAGGGCGTTGATCGATGTTTCTGAGGGGATTATCACTCTGAGGGTCGGAAACGACCACTTAGACTTCAAGGTGAAGGATGTGATGAGGGGACCTTCCCTTTCCAAGTTCGTTTGCTTTGCGAACAACTACGACCAGTTCTGTGAGGAGATAGAAGAAGACTTCTGAATGGTAGACCCCCTTGCAACGACGATAAGCAGTCAGGATTCTGACTTTGATAGTCCAGAAGTTGCGGAGTGTCTCGACCTTCTTAACCTGTCTGATGAAGATTTGAGCAATGAGGATGAGGTGGTGGAATCTGTCAAGTATGCCTCTCTTGAGGGGGAGCCGCAAGAAAGGACATCCAGGGCCAAATCTGAATACAAGTCATTACCTGAAGGGTTGAAATATGAATTCCTAGATCAAGAAGAAAGGAACCCTGTCATCATCAACGCCAATCTTTCAAAGAACCAGTTAGACACACTTCTTGAGGAGTTAAGACTCCACCGGTGGGCTATAGGATACTCAGTGGAAGACAACAAAGGCCTTAGACCCGCTTTATGCATGCATCACATCAATCAGGAAGAATCTACCAAACCTCTGGCTCAACCCCAAAGAAAGTTGAATCAGATGCTGAAAGAAGTCGTCAAGAAAGAGGTAATCAAGTTAAGGGATGCGGAGATCATTTACCCAATCAGCGATAGTAACTGGGTAAGCCCGATCCACGTAGTACCCAAGAAGGGCGGTATGACAGTGGTAAAAGGAGATAAGGGCGATGAGGTGGCGGTTAGGACCGTCACAGGATGGAGAATGTGCATTGATTACAGGAAGCTAAACCAAGCTACAAAAAAGGATCATTTTCCGCTACCTTTTATTGATCAAGTTCTTGAAAGATTAGCGCATCATGACTTTTTTCTATTTCTTGGATGGTTTTTCAGGATTTTATCAGGTCCCCATCCTGCCAGACGACCAAGAGAAGACAACCTTTACCTGCCTCTATGACACATATGCCTTCAGAAGGATGCCCTTCGGCCTCTGCAATGCTCCCACTACGTTTCAACGATGCATGATATCAATGTTTTTAGATTTTCTGGAAGATATCGTGGAAGTTTTCATGGATGATTTTTCAGTCTATGGGAAGGACTTCGATACCTGCCTGAAAAACCTATCTTTGGTTCTGCAAAGATTCGAGGAGAATAGTCTGGTTTTAAACTGGGAAAAGTGCCATTTTATGGTACGAGAAGGCATCGTTCTGGGACATAAAGTTTCAAGACGTGGCATCAAGGTGGACATTAGCAAGGTTGAAGCCATATCTAATCTTCCTCCACCAAAGTCTGTGACAGGAGTGAGGAGCTTCCTCGGACATGTCGGCTCTTACCAAAGATTCATAAAGGATTTCTCAAAGATTTCAAAACCATTGTCCAATCCGCTGGTAAAAGATGTTGAATTTGTTTTCTCTGATGACTGTCTAACTGCTTTTTAGGCCTTAAAGAACGTTCTTGTCTCACCACCCATCCTCCAAGCTCCAGAATGGGATTTACCATTCAAGCTTATGTGCGACGCCAATGACTATGCAGTAGGAGTGGTCTTGGGGCAGAAAAAGGATAAAAAGCACCACGTGATCTGCTACGCTAGTCACACGTTGGACGAAGCTCAGGTAAATTATACAACTACAGAAAAAGAGATGCTCGCGATCGTCTTCACTTTCGATAAGTTTAGGTCATACCTCATTGGAGCAAAGGTCAAAGTATACACAGATCACGGGGCCATAAGATACCTAATGCAAAAGAAAGATACAAAGCCCAGACTGTTGAGGTGGACCTTATTGCTACAAGAGTTCGACCATGAGATTATCGATAAGAAGGGTGCAGAAAATGTGGTCGCTGACCACTTATCAAGGATCGTGGCCGAAGGACAGGGGGAACCACCCATCAATGACAACTATGCCGACGAAGCTTTAATGTTGGTTGAAACCAAGGAAGAAGACTTACCCTAGTTCGCAGATATCTGTAACTATCTAGCCTGTAGAGAACTGCCCCCTGACATCACCTATAACCAGAAAAAGAAGTTGTTCGCGGAGGTGAAAAATTACTATTGGGACGATCCTCTCCTCTTCAGAAGATGTGCTGATAACTTGTACCGGAGATGCATTCCCGAAATAGAAACCCCAAATATTCTAAAGGAATGCCACGCCTCCCCTTATGGAAGGCATCTGGGCAGTGAAAGGACTGCTACCAAAGTGCTACAATCAGGTTTTTATTGGCCCTCTTTATTCAAAGATGCCGCACAGTTTGTAAAGGTGTGCAAAGAATGCCAGTCGACGAGCAATATCGGGAAAAGGAACGAGATGCCAATGTCAAACTAGATTGAAGTAGAGATCTTCGATGTATGGGGGATTGATTACATGGGACCGTTTCCCCCATCAAGGGGGTATCAGTACATTCTAGTGGCAGTAGATTATGTATCAAAGTGGGTAGAAGTTGTGGCAACCCAAACGTGCAATGCCAAATCAGTGATCAAGCTGTTCGAGAAAACAATTTTCCCTCGGTTCGGTGTACCACGCACTGTAATAAGCGACAGAGGGTCGCATTTCAGAGAAAGATAGTTCGAAGCAATCCTACGAAAGTATGGAGTTAAGCAGAAGATCGCTACACCCTACCACCCATAGACTTCCGGGCAGGTAGAGGTCTCGAATAAACAAATCAAGCAGATTCTGGAAAAGACTGTCAGCCCGATGACACACCCGTGTCGGGCAACATGTTTAATGCACAACTTTCCTCTGTATCGTCCAGCTTTGTATCACCTAGAATGTTCTTTTGATGGACGATACCCAGACTTTGTAACGGGCCGAATCTTATCGTGCATCAGTTTTTCTTGCCTACCTAACATTCGAATGATCAAGGAACTTGGTTAATGATAACAGATATGGCCCGCACAAAGCAAACTGCCCTTCGGATTGACAAACACGACAGAAGAATCAACATTGAGGTAGCAGCCGAAGCAACAACGGTCGGACAGAAATGTCAGAATCCCGAGGTAGATCCCCATGCAGTTGAGCCCTCAACCGCTGAGAAGAGAGCAAGGACGGAAGAAGTAACAAGTCCATTTTCTTTCCTAGAGGATGCAGCTAGAACAAGTGCAAGGCTCTCAAGAAGGAAACACAAGGTTCGTTTAGATTATGACGATGATAATCGGCGTATAGTAGACAGAGAGATTTTGAAAACACTTATGGATACTATATCCAAAGAAGATACCCCCGTGAAGAAGGTGGCTTCGTGACAAATGAACCCAAAATACCCACATTCAATCCAGAAGCCACTTGAGAAAGACTTCCACTGATTTTCTCTTTTGGAGATGATCTTAAACCACCGCAGAAGACAGACTATGATAAGGAAATGGACCTCTCTTGGGGGCTACCAAATCAAGAAAAAGTATTGCAAGAGATAAGTGGACTTCACTGACGAAAGTTTAAAGAATCTGAGATTGATGATCAGTCCTTTTGTTCATGTTCACAATGGAAGTATCTAAACGCCTAATAGTTTTGGAACTTCTTCCTCAGCAAAAGAACATGACTGGTCTCATTTGAGTCTCGCAATTCCGAACCCACTTTTTCCTTCCAACACAACTGACTGCAGCATCTTCGTCCTGGAATGGATATGAAATGTAGAGATGCCTGACCAGATCCACCACATCGACGACCGCGGTAACCATCTTTTATGTGTGTGAGCTCCCATCTAGCGCAGGCACGCTCACCAGATAACCTTCACTGGGTTAGCATTACCCTACCTTATCTACTTCATAACTCTGGGACAGAGTGTGGAGTAAGTTTGGGGGGGTACCATGTAACAGTGATGGAGGTATAGAATTTTGTATATTGTCCCTTTCTCCCTTGTTCCGTTTTTTTCCTTTTCTATATCATTTGCACATATAATTACGCATGCTCTTATAAAATTTTGGAAAATTTTGCTTATTTTGTCTCCATGCATATGTACAAAGACACTTTATAGTAAAAACCTGATACGACTTCTTGCCAGTTTGTTTTCTATGTACATAAGGAGATGCAAGTTTTGTTATGTCTTTATGATAATGCTGCCTCAAACAACAGAAGACTACGACTTTCCACACCAACAATTTCAAAAAATAATCTTGCAACAGCTAAGAGACGTGTATGCAGAAGGAAAAAGCTGCCTAAACAGCAAACATTTCTCTTGTTTTCCCTTACCCAACAAAATCCCAAAAAGAGAGAATAGCCTTATGAGAGTGAATAAAAGCATGAGAGTTGTGCCAAATGAAAAGAAAGAAAAAAAATACATACACACTTGTTTTCCAAAAGTACCCATCTTTAGGCATGGTAGATCCGGGGCAGTGGTACGTAGGATGTGAAATCACTGCTCTAAAGCCAATTGACTTGGACTGCAGGGACCACTTGCCCGCTAACAGACCCTTACCTGGATGGACTGATGGGAAACAAGAAAAACCCAAAAAGCCCTAAGCCTACCCAAGCACACAATCTCTGCCCCCAAAAGTTGTTTGGTGTGAAAGCTAACTTCGAAATCATACACCAAAGTCTCGCTGAAGCTGTAGAGAAATTTTTTGCTTAAATAAGGCAGGAGAAATAAAGTATGTTGTTTGTGGTCAGGCCGTATTGTCAGTAAGACATCTCAATGCTCGCTCAAACCCATGGCCTCAAAACTATACCGGGCAAGAAGAAGCATCACAGGACAAAGTTTAAAGGTAGATTGAGGACAATCAAAATGCTAAGTTTGGGGGAGTTGATAACACCAAATTTTGTGATGTTTTTGGGCCTCATTTCGTTATCAAAACTACCCTTTTAAACTGTTTTCCTCTCTTTTTATATATGTTTTTGAATAAACAGGCCTCGGTATGCTCTTAACTCAATTTTATCATCTTTTACAGAGTTTTCCCCGATTTTTAACTCATTTATCATCAAAAAGGCCCGTCCCGGCACATAAACGTGTCCTACCTACATTGGCCTTTTTCCCAGGAAGTCGACCGATACGCTCACTGCCCGATAGGGCAGCGCGACACACCGATGCGCAACACAAGGGTGCCACGCAAGAGGAAGCAGGCGAGCGATACGCCTTTTACCTGATAGGGAGCCGGACTCGCCACGACTGCTGTAGTGTGTCGCGCGATACAGGCCACCCACCGGCAGGCGCCACTCGTCACGATGATCGACAACCAACATCCTTGTGTAGGGCGATATTGATATCGGCCACCCCGACTCTGTGATAATAAGAGCTGATGAAGGACACGTGGCGTCCGAAGCACCATAACTTCCCCAACCGCTGCCTATAAATAGCATCTACAGGACTCTGATGGGACGGGTCGGAACCCTGCACAATCCAACTCAGGAAAGCTTCAAGAGCTAGCGTATCGTGCCTCAGATGTTGTGTCGGGCGATTCTAGGTGAGAACTTCCCCATCCTGAGAGGGAGGGAATGGTTCACTTAGGGTCGTACCGGGCACCACTGCAGGCCGATATCGGCCGACACGGATACCCGATACAAGTGACCGATACTAGAAGCATCACTCTAGCCTGGCACGATATCGAACCCCGATACGCATCGCCAGTCATGGCGTTTCGCCCGAGAGGGTGCCTCCCGACATGATCGTATCGGGCAAGGGCGCCTCGCATGATACAATCCACCTGTCATGAGCGTGTTGCCTGAGAGGGTGTGCCGCCTGACACAGTCGTATCGGGCAAGGCTCCTGTCCGGTATCGGGCTGGAGAGTCTGCTACTGTCTGTCGTCCTTCTAAATCAAGAAGGCCACATGTATCTTTATTATTTCAGTCATTTACTTCTTTTACTTATGCAATGTAATCAGACCCTTATATGTGAATGGAATTAGAAGAGGTTAATTATGTGCTGCTTTATGTTTGGTACCTTTGTTGGATGATTTCTATGTTTGACATCTGAACTCTAGCTTGTATGTTTGGATCGCGTTTCGATTAGCTACCGAATCGTGTTTTCCTGTTGCAACAGCCTCGAGAGAGGTGTTGTGGCTCTAGTGTTTGGTCCGATTCTGGAGTACGAGAGTGCCCGGAATCGGGGTTGCTTTAGTAACCTTTCCACTCTAACTTAAGTCCAGCAACCCCGAGAGGGGTGTTGATGCTTGGTTAGAGGTGCCCGCTTCGAGAGGAGGGGTACATGATGTTTCTGCTACCGCTTGTTTTACCGAAGTTTTCTCCTTCGTACCTTACTTTAGCATTAGTATTATCTCTCTGTTTCTGTTGCACGAAAACCCTAAAAAATTGATAAATGCTTAAAACCTTAATTTTACCTCATAGTTCTAGTTGGAGATAGGTTTCTTTTGTTTTATCAGTCTTATCCTGTTGTTCCCTTTGGGAATTTTACCATCTCTTTACCCTTGTTGGAGTGTAACATGTCGATTCCGCGTTCTCAACACTACCACCCTTGTCCCTCTGTTTGACCCCGTATATCTACTTCGACCCCGTAAACAAAGTTGCGGGGGCCGAGAAGGTTTCGGGTTATAAATTTAAAAGTCCGACTACTTCAAATCTGCTTCCCTTTTTGGACGTGCAATTTAGGCCGTTCAGTGTATCCCATGTGTGGTGACCCTATAGGTTCCAAGCTACATTGGTAGTGAATGTCCATAATCAACTTATGACATTACAAGCAATGATTGGTATCTAGCAAGACATCATTGTTACTCAATTAATAGGAAATTTAGAGAATACCTTCAACCTACAATATGTGATTTGTGTTATAGTGATAATATAGTTACTTTTTCAAGTATATCCAGATTAAACTCGAGGCATGAAATTGTCATCCTCGTCAATGTTCAATCCATGTTCCTTGAACTAGAACAAACTGTCTAAGATATATATGAGCTCAATATCACATATTGACTCACATGAGCATGGCCATGCATTTCTCTGTCTTTGTTATCAAACGACCATGATATCATACTCTTCTATGAGGGACAAATCACATCTACATCACTCATAGTCATCCCCATGTGTCACAATACACCTGATTACCACCTTTATGTCAACATTTATTCAAGGTCACAATAAATGATGTCAAAGTACATCGAATGACATATGATGAGTGTAGTGCTTTTAGGTCTAAGAACCACAATCACCACCATCACTATGAGAGATGATTATGAATACCTTTCTATGGTTTCCATGCATCACTCTCAAGGCGGGTTTGCCTGATTCACTGTTCTCTAACAAGTATCTATGTGTTTGGTTTGATATCACATATCATGACTTAATGAGATTCTGTCATCAATGAGCACACACTCTAGTCTAAAGTGTTATTACTATCTCTAAGCTTCCACAATAACAACTGACTAGGGAATTAACAAGAATGTATATACTCTTAGCATCTCTATGATCTCATTGTTCAGGTCCTCAACCTAAAGACAAACATCATTGACAAACATAATTGTTTAGACATTTATTATGTAACATCATTATCTCATAACCTGAATAAAAATTAATTGGAACATTTCCTTTATTATTAATCAAATTGTTTACAAGATATGCGATTTCAATCATCATATGATTGTCTCTCTAGGCATACATACCAACATTAGAATTGTTTGGCCCATTGAAATACATGTGTTACAGACCAGACATCTAAGCGATCTTTTTTGTCTTCTATACATGTTCATATATATATATACATACATATATATATATATATATATATATATATATATATATATATATATATATATATATATATAGAAAGAGAGAGAAAGAGAGTCAGGCTAGTGTACACTCGAATGTACTGGAGGCACCGTACACCTCAGTCATTTTTGAAGATGTAGTAACTTTTTGAAAAATTTAAACTGTTCTTATTCTTAATTATCTTTAGAACATACTATATAATAAATTTTAGCTCATTAGGACACTTATAGGTCATTCATCTAAAGGAAGCAAAAATCATGCATTTCAAATTAGTTTTGTGCATCGATTTTGTTGTCCTTGGATGAGTGACATACACTCATCCAAATGAGTTCAAATTTTGTAAGTAGCCTATTATTATTGTAATAATGAAGATCAATAGATCTTATTTTGTAAAAATAAGGTCTAGATAGGCAAACGCCACTGGGGTGTACGGCGTGATCTATACACTCGAGTGTATTCTAGCCTGACTCTCTCTCTCTCTCTCTCTCTCTCTCTATATATATATATATATATATATATATATATATATATATATATATATATATATATATATATATATATATATATATATATATATATTAGAGAGACAGTGTCTTGTTGCTACAGTAGAGGCTTATTCTTACATCATTGTTGAATGATGAAGTGTTGGACAAGAAGATGGAGAGCAAGTACCAGTAGTTGGAGAAGTCAAAATTGAAAGGAAAATGGGGACCACTTGGGCATAGTTTTTATTCCTTAGATCATAGGTCGTCATGGTGCGACATGGATAAAGTTTGGTTGATCTTGGGTGGGTGACGACGCCATTTTTTGTCCATATAACTTTCCAAATAGGATGCATAGATCATTTACTCTTCTTCTTTAGTTATCTCTTTAATAAAACTAGAACACCTGAGAAAATCAAGTTGATAAATCAAGTGAGGTCTATTATTCAACATTCACTTCCCGTGAAGAAGAAAGATCTAGGAACCTCACTAGTACCTTGTTACTTAGTGGGACATCACATATGTCAATCCCTACTTGATTTGGGATCTAGTATGAATTTGATGCCATATAGTGTCTATGTTGAGCTAGGGATAGGAAAGCTATAGCCAACAAATTGCACTCTCCAACATGAAAGAGACAATCATGGAGCCACTACATACATGCACTTCAACATCATCTATAGATAAGATTGGCCTTCCTAAGATAATAGCAATAATATTATCCTCTGCCTCCATATCATGAATAATAAAGTCACTGGGGAACATCACTATAATTTCTTTGTCTATCATCATGAATACACCTCCACTAAAAAAAACAAGCTAAGGATGTTGAGGATTTTTACTTTAAAGAGAAATTGGATTACTTAAATGTTGAATGTGAACATCTTGAGAAATTATATGATCAATGGGACAAGGAACAGCTATTGAATGCAAATGAGAAATCCCTTTACTTTAAGAAAGGACCCACAAAGTTCCTCACTAGATGACAAATTGAAGGAACTCCATGCTCAACTGAAAGCAATAAAAGTAGTGTCTGTAGGAGGCAATCCACATAGGTTTGAGTTTTTTTGTTCATTCAAGCATTGTTGTTTGGTTACACTTTTATATTTATACTTCTAAGAAATAGACAAACACATATCACAATTTTTTTTGGTTTTTAATCCGTCTTCAAACATGAATTAGCTTAAAGAATGATCCATGGAGTGGCTAACTCATTGAAGATCAAAGATGAGAAGAAGAAAAAAACTGAATTGAATTGAAAAAGCTATAGGAAAGAATATGCCATGCCTGTTATCTCTATCTCCACCATGATAGTGGTGCCATCCATTAAAAAGGGCCATTATCCATAGAACGGTCATGGTGCCCTTGTCATGACCATTTGAGTGCCAATTGGATTTCCCACCGCTTGAGTGCCAATTGGATTTCCCACCACTTGAGTGCCACTTGGATTTCTCACCACTTGTATTTACTGACACATATATAAAATATGTGGATCCTTCGACCTCTCTATATATATTTATTTACACCCAAGTGGCATGTAGATTGAACATTCATAGGTGCCTGCACCTTCCATTGAAAATTGGGTATCTTAATATTTGCTTATAATGTTTCAAACTGGAAATGAATGGTTGACATAAGCTTAGAATTCTCCTTTAAGACTAAGGCACATGTCAATAAGTCCATTGATGTTAAGTTGTGACATTATGGTGTGTCAGTGTTGGGTAATTTATCTAATATTTATTTGTTTATTTCATTTCAAGATATTAACCACTCATTACCAGCTCCATGACTTATATGTTTTGATGATTTAGTATTTTCTTTTAGTATTGTTCTGCGTTCTATAAAATCACAAAGCCTTGGGGCTGTCATAATTTGGTTAGATAAAAGATTGAGTTTAGGTGTAGATCATTGTCAAACCATTCCCAACATAATAGTGATACTTTTAGGGGGTAGAAATGGTTGCCACCTATCCAAATTAATCTATGCAATGGATTTAATTTGTCACCATCATATCCTTGTGATTTATGTAAGATAAATTTAACACAACATTTTTACACCATTACTAAATGTGTAACAAGATTCAACCCTAATTAGTAATCTTGAAGTGTTTCAAATTTCAACCACATTAGACCATGATGGTCATTTTTTCCTGAGACCACTACTCATATGGTGCACAAATGTATTGTGAAAACATATACCTTCTATAGAAAAAGTAAGACATGTTTGAGGGCTTAATATATATTAACAAAATCGATTCTTTTAACCAATTATCATTTTAGTAATAATAAAATCAAGTAGTTCATATTATTTTAGAATTGTACAAGGATAGGCACTGAGCATTGATATAGAAATATTTGCAATATGCATTTACACTAACTAATTACTCTTTGTTAAAATATAATTTGTTGTTTACTACTAAAATAAAAAACTATGACTTACTAGGTCCAAATAAGTAAATATTCTAAAATAGGTATTAGTTTACCTCCAAATAATATTTTCAAAGGTTATATTTGGTACATAGGGAGAATAATGACATTTTAGTTACCGAGTTAAGAAAAAGGAATACTATTTATTGAGAGTAATGATTAACATGGTCTATTTTTGTCTACAAGAAAAGGATGGAAATGAAAGAAAAAGAGTTTCTTCTAAAAATATGTTTCTTCATGAACTATTTGATATTATGGAGTTAATAATTTTCCTCTAACTATTTTATCTCTTTTTACATAAATATAACTCCCCTTAGGATTTTCTGTTTGCCAAGAGAAAGGGAGAATGGAAAGATAGGGGAGGTAGCCATAGTGGGGCCATCTTATCTAATTTTTCATCATTATCTATTTATTCCAATCATCCCTTTTGTATTCTCTCCCTATATTTAGCCATACTTATAGAATCATTCATGCGATGTTTGGTGAGTGGTGAATGAAGGGGAGGGGAAGGGAAGTGACATTTATGATATTATTTTTGGTTAGCTTGGGGAATGGAAGGGAAGGATAATATGAAAATAATGTTAATATAACAAATTATATGGCGGCATACAACAATGGTGATATAAAAAATGGGACTATCTATTCTTTTTTATATTCATTGTGGCTATGCATATTGTTCCCTTCATATTTTTATATTTATAGCTAACTTTTCTCTGTGTATTTAAGTCACTTCCATAATTCATGACTTCCATTCACACTCTCCACATATCCTCCAGTTACTATATATTCTTTACTTGTTATGTTTGTAAATTTAATGACTTCTAACTTTTTAAGTTAGAAAGTAAAAATTCTAAACTTTTTAAGTTTACTTTCAAATTCTGCACAATTTGTTTTGGTTCCCTATTAATTCGTTTTTAGTTTTTCTCTACATTTTCCCCATTTTTTCAAAGAATTTCAAACATTTCTTGTGTCCATCTAAGTATGTAGAATATATGTGACAAACTACATCTTTTCCATTCTCAATAGTTGCGAGCTATACTAATTTTTGTTGTCCTATCATTTATATATCCTCTCCCACAATGTATATTTTCCTCCAACCTTTTTGATAGTATTCCTATTAAGTATTTTCCCTTCTCTTTGCCGGCCCATCTTTTTGACTCACACCCATGTGACTCACACCCACAATGACACAATCTAAATGTAACCCATCCACCCGTTTATTAGGTTTCGTGGCTCTTCTTTTAAATCTTTAACTTATTTTATGTGAGAATAAATTATATGTGTTTCGTTGTACATACAAATTTATGGTATAGAATAACTTCTAAGTAATTAATCTGAATGCAAATTATCAAGTATTTAACAAAAAAGATACACAACCAACAATTTTTGAACTAACAATGACTATATACCTTTGGTCAAATTATCATTGTAATTCAATAAAACAAGCATATATGCTAATGTCAACATCAATTTATAAATTGGACCTTTAATTAAAGCCAAAAAGAAACTTATTTTCCCCTTGTTAAGAAGTTCCATATATTTTACATTTAGGATTGATTTTGGATAGAATTTAATAATGATTTATTGAGAAAACTTTATTATGCTTCAAGTAATTTATAGCAACAATTTTGTAATGTATTAAATAAGACAAACATTTATGTTTCAAATGTTAAAAATAGAAACATTATGACTTTGGATTAAGTCCAATCTTTCGACATATGGTTATATGAAAAAAGACATGTGCATTATGAAAAACTATACTCACCATTCATTTTATTCAAAAAAATTACAATTACATTACTTAATAATATCACTATTACATTGTATGTGTGTGAAAAACTAGAATTGGAGGGGTGGGGCGTGAAACTTTACATAAAGAAAGCAATTTTGTTCTCTCCTCATCTAGACCAGCCTTCAGTCTGCCGTTTCACCCCACATCTTGGACATGTACTTTCTACATGGGTTTCATTATACATAAAGATGTATGCTATAGAATAACTTTTAAAAACTTAGTCTGAATATAAATAATCAAATATTTAGCAGAGAAGATACAAAACAAACACATTTTTAACTACCAATGATTGTCTAGTTTTGGTTAATGACATTGTAGTGCAATAAAACAATAAAAAATGGTAATGTCATCAACAATATATAAACGAAACTTTTCATCAAACTTCTAAAGAAATTTATTTTTTCTTGTTAAAATTTTTCATACAATTATATATTTAAGATTCATTTGGGATAGAATGTAATGTCAAAAAACCTTAATCATGATTCAATTAATTTATAGCAAAATTTTTGTAATGTACTAATTAACAATGACATTTATATTTCAAATGTTAAAAACTCTATATTTAGGTTCAAGTCCAAAGCATATACATATGGTTATCAAAAAAGGAAAAACACTGAAAAATTATAACTCACTATTTCTTTTATTTAGAAAGTTTACAACTACACTCTACTTTTTTAACCAAGTTGCTTTCATTAACCAAGTTGATGTCAAATGATAAACCATTCTTTTCTAGTTTTTTAACCAAGTTGCTTTCATTAAAAAATAATTAGCATTAATTCTATTTTAGGTACAAAAATCATAAAATGTTGTGACACAATTGTTTTTTTCCACTAGGAATTATACATGGCAAACCTACTTTAAAATATACTCATAGAATAAATTTAACAGTAATGACTAGATCATCTATTCTCAAATTTTTTGACTATTTAGTATATGTATCCTATTATATTGTTCGTGTATGTTCACACATGAGCCAAATTAGAATTTTGGAAGACCGTGGGGGGGGTCGAAACTCTACATAAAAAAATAGTTATCTTCTCCCACATCCTTCAGTCTGCTGTTTCACCCCACATCTTGGACAGGTACTACCTGCAACTGCTATTGTTGATGTCCCATGAATATCCCCCACGATCAGCGCGCATCCCGCTCATCTTCTTGTCGTTGTTCCCATCAGCTGCTGCCACCGCCGACGTCGGCTTGAGGTTGTGTATGTACTCTACCGTGACTTGTTCAAAGGCGTCCACACTGAACATGTGGATGTTGATCTTGGGATTCATGAGATCCCTGACGTACGCGAACGCCAGATGATCCCTAGGGTTGAATGTGTCCAACTCATTGAAGAGTAGGCACGAGAAGTGGTTGGTCCTTGGCCCGTGCCGCTGAAGTATCAGGGTTGTATCTGGCACATCTGCACATTTTGTGGTAGAAGATGTCTATTACACTTATTTGTAGGATTCAAAAGTGAAAAGTTTTGAAATTTTTGATTAGTGCCTGCTTAGTTCGATCATAATTAACTCTCTAGATTTACCCAAATTTTCACAAAAAAAATAATAATTAACTCTCTAGGTGAATGGATGTTGAACAGAGAGGTTGTTCTGTTGGAGGTGACTTTACGTGTGGTTAAATGAAAAATGAGTATTAATTTATCTGCATTCGAAGATGACTATTTCTTCATCTATTATAAAATCTGAGATGAATAATGGGGGTTGACTAATCATCCTGAATACAACATACCGTACTGATACACTCGCCACTCGTATAAGGCAGCTTTTCCGCGGACCACGGCTGTAGGCCATTCCGGCAATACGTCTCCATCTGCGTCCTCAACTCTTGGAGGTCACCCCACTTCTTCCACCTGGCTGTAGCCACGGCCTCCACCATGGTGTGCACGTTAAAGGGGTGCTTAGAGATGGCCATGTCGACGTCGTCGCCGTCAGCTAGCAAGAGGCAGTGAACCAGCAGTAGAGGGTCGACGGTGAGTTGGATCTTGGCGTCGACCCATACGCTGAATCTCGCATTAGGGAAGAGCCGGTGCGGGAGGTGCTTGGGGATCACTCCGTTCATGGCCGGGTTTGTGTATGGTAGCCTGTCCCCGTCCAGGCGCACATGCCGAGGTTGATGGGGCGAGGAGGGAATCGGGTTGTTGGTGGTGGTGGTGGCTCGGGAGTATTTTATGATCCCGGAGGGAGTTGGTGGTGGCGTCGTCGACGAACATGAAGAAGCAAACCGCAGCAAGCGTGTTGGGTCCTAAACCCATGGGTTGCCGGATCTTGTCATGGTCGCCGAATAGGGCGGATAACACGATGACGTCGTGGCAGTTCTCCATGGCCGCTTTGTCTATCGTTTGAATTCATAGAGGGATGATATGGTCACATAACTAATTTTAAATGGACGACAACTGCAAACGTGTAGAGAAGTAGTGCTTTTGGGTACTGGAAATATTTGTTAATAAAGATTTTAGTAATAATTGGATTGTTCTTATTTATATACCTCCATCAGAGATGGGAAATTCCTTGAGGAAATCGCATGGTATCGACGTTGGGTTGTTCCCTTGTTGCCGAATACGTCTTTCAAGGTCGAAGTAGGATTTCCTGAAGTCAGAGGAAAAGTTCCCACCGAAGGTGGCCGCACTTCCATCATTCGGCACCATGTATATGATAGGAATGCCGTCTTCAGAAGGGGACGGAGTAGTGGAACTGTTCGAAGGTGGTGGTGCGTTTGTGAGGCTGCGTTTGCGGATTTCGTTGTAAGCCGATCCGTAATCTGCGTAGGGCCGTCGTGAATGAGTCGTACGTGGTTGTATTACATCTCAGAAAAATGATCGACTAATACGGAAAACTTGTATATATATGTAGATCTTAGTCAAAACAAAGAGGAATGGAGTAGATATGGACGACCATCGGGGTATTGATTTGGGCGATCTATCAGTTTGATCGCATCGTCCAGTGCATATCGGTGAAGAAGAGTGGGTTGTCACAGGACGACGATGCAGCGGGTAGTGCGTGCTTGTGGGGTCCATACCCGGCCGGGTATTGAAACAAGGAATCAAACGTCGTCTTCTTCCCAGCGGCGGTCTTCACGGCATCAAAGGGCAAGAGGAGGCGCAGATCGTAGGCTTTTTGGGAGAACGAGGTGTAGATGCAAAGGGAGCAGTGGTGAGGAGGTATAGGATGGATATGGAGAGAAGCTCCGACTCGAATATGGGTGGCTTCTGCCATGTGACTGAAATAGAAACCCTTACCCTCGACAAGCGACAGAGGAACCTTCAGAATCCTCCCATCAAGGATACTGAAGTTATATCTTCTAGCTAGTATCCAAGGAATGTCGACCGGCGATGTCTATTGCAAGGCGGCCTCATCGTCATGAGGGATGGAGGCCGGTCGTTGTTATAATAATTAAAAGCGGTGTGCTTTTGATGGTTATTGATTACTGTAGGGACTCGAATTGTGTAAAGATGATGAGGCGTAGAGTTGGGGGCAGTTTAGTTTAATCACTGATCACACCCACACATGATGGGCGTACTGTTCGGAACTGCATCGGGATCCATGGAGATGGGGGCGACAGATGCAGGAGGGATAGAGAGAGAGAGGTTTGACTGGCGGCGGTCTGGGGGATGGATCACGAGCGGCACATGCCGCACATCAGCCTCGCTCGTGGTATGGTTGGCCAAAATGGCTTTTGTCACACCTGGAACGGACAACGTTAGGCGAACATGTAACTATTGTCGCGTGAATTGCCGCATCACGCGAGCCACACCTCACACTCTCATGCATTCAGTGAATTGCAGTTAATTATCCCACGAGAGAGAGACTGAGAGAGAGATGAACTCGAATCATGCTCTTGACATTAAAATGGGATTTCAACGTGTAACGACCCGATTGTTATTCAATCTCACATTGTTGATTTATATTCCGAGTCCTTCGAAATCTGACTAGTTGTATTCCAACTATTAATTATCTTCGAGGGAGAGAGTTATGTTTTGCTTCTATTGTATTTTATGCAACGGTAATGTTGAATCAATACAAGATGTTATTTTAATATGTTTTCAAGACTAGCATTTCAAAAGTTGTTGTATATTATCAATTCCTTTCCACTATCCCAGGCAGAATAAAGGATATTCTGGTGTGTAAGACCAAGACGGATGCAAATTCTCACCATTCACATTATCATATTTGGAAATGTAAGAAACAAGCTATATTTGATAACATGAGCCTTGCATAAGTAGAGTGTGGTACAACACTCTTTTCTACCGTTTACTTCTCTTGTATAGTTTGTTAATTTTGATTTTAATATTTACATACATTTTTCCTTACTTCCTTTCATGTAAATAAACTCGTGGACCGCAATGTTTCAACCTCATCTCACAATAACCGCCTATCATGAGATTAGGAAATTAATTGAAGATTAAATATAAAATTAAATATCATTCTTAATTTTTTTTCAATATCAAATGCTTGGGTTTCTCACACTCAATGACATGAATTGACTTTCGACACATATATAAGACATGATTGCTTTGATCTAGTTCTTAATCATAAGGATATATATCAAAACATTCATACTAAATATCTCACTTACATGTATACAAGTCTTGGTAATCACATACGTACTTTGTTTATAAATAACAATGTTACACATTATAATTTAAAACTCTCTTATTTCTTTACAAGGACCTACAGTGACAAGATGAGCCAAACTTGACTAATTTTATACTTACATTCTTGTAGAAGATTTGATCTGATACATTGACATCTTCAATTCACATAGTTTCATTAAAAATTTGTGAGTAGAGTGGTGAGATACTTCCCCAGTCAATGAGTAAAACATTAGAACAATCTAAAGCATTAAATTAGGCATTTAACTTATGTAATAATTGAAATTAAAATAAGGTAGTAATGCAATTAAAAGAGTAGCTGTATAGAAATTCACAAATAACACTATAACATTCATCGCTAGAAATATACAAATATCAAAATATTTTCCTCATAAAATTTGATTTGAAGTGACTAGTGAACTATCTACTACTATGTTGGCCAACAAGACATAGCCGACTTATCTTAATAACTAAATTCTTTTTTCTAGACTTAACTGAATTCAATTATCTTTTTCTTTTACTTTGCCTCTAAACTCTCTTAGATCATATCATACAAGAAAATACCATTGCTGCATGACCCACTGTACATGTCTTAAGGTAAACCCAGAGACCTTAAAGATAACTACAAACTACTTGGTCTGTGCTAAGGTTGCCTCGTATGGCCTGACAGTGACTAAATAGTTGGATGCAAAATTGTGGCCCCATGTCCTGGGTATTCAGGAGGGGTGCCTCTGGGATAAAAAGACTTTGAAACTATGTAAGGAAGTTCCATAAAGTTTGACACATAATACAGAGTAACAGTTAGAAGGAGTATGTGCACAAGGACTATATACTCCAATTGTAATTGGTACCACTACAATCTCTGATTATTGTTTGATATCTATGCTACTAAACTAATACCACTGAGATCTCCAGTTATTGTTGGTACTCTAGTATACTAAAGTACAATGGATACCTAGTCAGTTGGTGTTGGGTACTTCGTAGCAGGGCTAGTTCTTTCTATATCTGATAGTCCATAGACCTCTTTCACCTTTATAGCTGCAAACCTAGAAGGATGGGTTCTACAGTGTTCAGGGTATCTACTACTATTATACTTTTCAAATGATATCTTTCTCTTAAACCGATCTCTTTTATTTCTATATTTTCACAGGCTACTTGGCTACTCAAATGAACTCAACGATGATACTAAATTGAATGCTTAATTTCTTATTACCCTTACCTTATGGTTTTTCATAGCTCATTCACATATAACATTTCTCACATATTCAAATAGAAATCATGTCTATTGATATAATCATTCACATTCACAATTTTTCACATTTATATATAGAACCAATTGAATCCCTAACTGAGAGAATCTCACAAATGTTTACATATAGTATCATATTAACTCATGTATTTCTTGAGAAGTATCTGAACTAGTTTTTTTACATCACAGAATAAAAAATATGTGTTCATATAAAATGATTTTCAACTGGAAACCTAAATTATCACATGAATCACTTCAATCAGCCGTTTACCATTAGATTAGACATGTACACTTTTAGAAGCATACTAAACTTGTGACATCCCCAGATTTTCTAATTCTTAGTCTGATGTGTGATGTCCAAATTGAAACCCTCACCTCAACGAGAATCCCAATTTAAAACACCCCACACCAGGCTAAGAAAACAAAATCAGTGGAAGTCAGAAGGAAACGATCAGTAGCACATGTACATGAACAATAATAAAACCATACACACATGTTCACCATTCAACATATAATTACAACATGAATTGTTACAACATTTGATATTACATATTGAACAACAAACTTATATATATACATGTACTACCACTAAACTACAGGATCTTAAGACAACAGGTCCACCTGTACATCAGCTCGCCACACAACTCTCAACTATCCTGGATCTTCAAGAGCATAACCACAACCTAAACAAAAGATTACATGTGGTACACGTCTACAAAATATTCAAGAATATTGTACTGAGTACGCCTACGTGTCTTTTATATACCTCTCATCATATCTTGGCAATAAGATAAAACTAATATACTTGGCAGTAACATAAGAATATAAGAAAAGTGTATACTTGTACAAAGATATTCATTAGCAAAAGAGAACACATATTTTAAGCATATTTTCCATTATATATACATGCATTTGCCACCTGAGGGAATAATGCATCATCGTTGATACCAAAGAGAATGAGATGTAAGGCCTTATGATCTACTACCAAAGAGTTAGATCATTGTACAATGTGATCTTCTACCAAAGAGAATGATCACTTTCCAGCACTATGCTACTAAAGAGAATTACTACTTTCATATAATGCAACAGATATATTATGTTTGATGTGTTCATAGCAATAAGTATGGAGAATCAAGCAACATAGCATACAAGAACAATCATTTCAACCAATACCATATGCCAAGTATTTACTACCATATAACACAAGCATATTGTATAATAAGCCAAGTAAGAGGTAATGGCGTACCTTCCAAAGAGACATATTCCTCAAGTCATCAATAACTTTGTTAAACCTGATCAAGATAAGATCATATATTATCATTAGGTTCTCATCATCATAACCCTAGTTATGTCCATTTTAGGGTTTACCTTAGTTCATTATGATATTCTCATGATTACTCGTATTATTGTCTTAGATTTATCTTAGTGATGTCATATTCCAGATTATAGTTCATTATATGTATATACTCATGTGTCACACTATTATGTGAACATATTAATCATTATGTCACTTTCCTTAACCATATTAGGATTACATCACATGTATTAAGGGTGCTCTTCATATAACATGAAACTCATGCATAAGACTAATATCAAAGTTACATATTAACTTCCAGTTACTGATATGAACTTACTCTGTAAATTTCACTATATATTGAGTATGTATGTTTTTATTGCATTTTATTTAGGGTTAAAAGCCCTAATTGGCCATATTAAGCAAATTACATGATTGTGTACATTAACATGACCATAACTGACATCATATGCATTATAAACATAATTATTAATGTACTGACATTTTTCCATAATTTTATATCATCATTTGATATTTATTACTCATGAAACAAGTATAAAGCATCTTACATGATATCATAGAGATTAATGACTCAAAAGCTAATATTATGCCTTTATTGTGTTCTACTCATTTTTTTTGAGAATTTTGGTACCTTGTTCGTAATTTTTGGATAATGAGCTATTTATTATGAATTTTGTAAGATCTGAACATTTTAAAGAAATTACCTTTTTAGGCCAATCGGCCGCTAACACGTGGCCATTTAGGCTGGCGCGCATCCTCTGGTTGTTGCGGTATGCTATGAACCGGTTCTCTCTGAATTAGCTGGTTTATTGCGCCTGGACCTGCCTGGTTTGAGGCATGAACCGGGTTGGCCTCCTCTCTTTCACTCGCGTTGGGGAGTCCCATGCCTGCGTGAGGCTGGGATAGGGCGCCGCCATGGCATTCCTCTCCGATGAGCAAATCGGTCGTCCTCTGGTGCTCCTTGCCTCTTACTTTCACCGCATAAGAACTCGCCTGGTGTTGCTACATGTCGCCGACCTCTCTCCTGGTAGATGCCAGCTCCTCCTCACGATCTTGGTGAGGGTCGTCGCAACAGCTTGCTGCCATGGTGGAGCGAAAAGGGGGAAAATTCCCCTGGTTCCTTCTAGCTTTAGCCAAGGACTCCAGGAGCTCCGTTAAACCTTCTTGATCTCACTCACCACCTCGATTTGAAGTGGCGAGGTCCGAGAAGATGTGCTGAGCTTGCTCCTTCTCCTCTGGCAAAATTGGGTTGGTCGACCATGGAAACGGCCATGGGAGGCTCCATGGAAACCTATGATGAGATCGGGGCCTAACTCCCCCAAGCCCGAGCTTCCTATTTCCTCTCTCATCTGCTTCGAAACATCCTTCTAACTCCCTATTCTACTCATGGCCGCCACCTGTAGTTGTGGTGGAGAAGACAGTAAAAGGGAGAGCTCGTTCTCCCTCTTGCGTCATCCAAATGGCCTATTTGAGGGGTCTACCGAAATGTATCCCCGAGAAGTACAACTTATCTCGCACGAAGTCCACTCCAAAACCATGATCAAAGAGGGCAAAGATCTATGTGGTTGCTTCTCATGGTCAAGGTGTAACCACGTGGTCGAAGAAGCAATCTTGAACGTCAGTTCTTTCTGTGCGATGAAGATGGATCCCGAGCTACAGTGAATCTGTGGACTAGCCTAATGGGCCGGGTGACACTGATGATATCTAAACTTAGGCCTTTGAATCATCAATAAAGCACATTATTTGAAGCATTTCAAATCTAAATAACGTCCTCTAGGAACATACAATTGTCACCAAATTTTAACCATGGCTTCCCTATCTCTCAAGATACATTCTACTCAAATTTGGTGCCAAAACTCAACTGTTCGACTTATCCACTAAATTTCCTCAAAACAATATTAACTTTGGGATATTAATTATAATATAAATATCAATCACCATCCAAACTTCACCAAAGCACATGCAACTCTTAAGATAACTCAACATGCACGAATTCACTTATGTCATTAGACATTTATAGATTCCAAAAGTCCACTCCATCACAAAACTAGATTTCCATCATTAATTACTTGCTTTTCACAATATATGTATTGTATAACTCAAACAGTTTGCCTGTTAATATATCAAATTTAATATATCAATCATGTATAATTAAATATACTAGTTACTAAGTATGACCTTATAAATATTTATCTGCATTACAACTAGGTTGTTGTTGAAAAACCTGAATAATTCAGAAGATCAGATTTTTAGAAATTTCATAAATTAATTTTTAAATTCTATGATATTCAAGGTACATGAAATTAAATAGCTAGTTTATCCTATAATCATTGTTCAGTCACACTTTGAGCATTGAATGGAATTTCTTTTAAACTGACTTTAAGAACAATACCATTTTGTTCACTGTCTCTTATGGAGAAATTGACGAATTTTGAAAGAAATTCATCTACTTATGTGAAATTGACTAAAATATTCCTCTACCCACTCACTTCAGGTGATAATCACCTCAGAAACATAGTCAAGGTACAAATCTCCATGAATCCAAAACAAATTTTGAGAAACAATCTTTTTTCTTTGTCATTTCAATTTAAGACCCAACAAATGGAGACTGGAGAAAGAAAAAGAAAATAAGATGATTTGATACCCTTTTGTTCCAAATCAAAAGAAGGAGATAATTTATACACAGTAGAGAAGATTCACCATGAAAAACTATCTAAAGAAGATTAACTCATCACTTCTAAGAAGATAGAACCCATGATCAATATCTCTACTTCTTTCCTCTTGGAAACCTTAAGTCTCCCTCTCTTAATAGGATTTCATTTCACTGTAATGAATTATGAACTATGGGATCTACATGGGTGTTAGATTACTTATATATATATATATATATATATATATATATATATATATATATATATATCGATTAGAAGAGCTTGGGATAATTGCATATAATCTCCATATAGTATTAATTATATTCTAGTAGAATTTTCATGTCAATAGAGTTTACAGATATGGCCATTTTTATATTAAAAACATATTAAAAGTATGAAAATTTACCACATTCTTTGAAATATAGTTTAAGAGCTTTAGATAAAATTCATATTATTTAGAGTTACACTTAAAATAAGTAGAAATCAAATACCATAATGTTATAATGCAATCTAAAGAATGATCGAATGAATTTCTACCCAAATACTCAACACATTCAGAAGGATGTTTTTTCCTCAAATAAGGTAACAATTTTGTAAACTTTACAAGGTGTCCACAATGAAGTTATCAAACAATAGCTAAAATTTAAGCTAATTATAAGTTATGAACAAAATATTAAAACTCATATACTACATTGATAAGACTCAGTCTGAACAGATGGTCAGCTGATTTTTTCTCGATAAAACTTGGACTTGGAATATATAGTATATATATATATATATATATATATATATATATATATATATATATATATATATATATATATATATATGACTCAGTCTGAACATATGGTTAGCTGAATTTTTCTCGATAAAACTTGGACTTGGAATATATATATATATATATATATATATATATATATATATATATATATATATATATATATATATATATATATATATATATATATATATATATACATATACACACACATATACATATATAAATGTATACACACACACAAATATATATATATATATATATATATGTACACACACACACATATATATATGCATATGTACACACACACACACACATATATATATATATATATATATATATATATATACGCATATATTTATATATATATATATATATATATATATATGCATATGTACACACACACATATATATACATATATATATATTTATATATATGTATATATATATATATATATATATATATGTGCACATATACATATATATGTTTATATACAAATATATATATATATATATACATCTATATATATATTTATTTATGCATACATATACATACATACATATATATACATATATATACATATATATATGAGTACATATTGGTTGCCCGCGTGGGTAGCCAAGATAATTATCTGTGCATAGAGAGCGGTGGCAGGATCTGTAATTAATATAATGTCAAGTGCACTTGCATGATAATGGTGGCAACTATTGTAATTATATAAAAAAAATTACGTATTCATGGAGAAGCGGTGTGGTGACAATATATGTAATTAATATAATGTCAATTGCACTTGCATGATAACAACGACAGCTAATATAATTATACAGATTTTTTTTTACGTATGCATGGAGAAGCAGTGGCATCTAATGTAATTAAGAAAAAGGCAATTACGTATGCATGGAACATGTATTCTAAATATTTTAATTTAAAATTTGTTGCTAGTACATGGGTGTGTTGCCACAATTAGTAGCTAGATCACAATTTGTTATGAGTACATGCACTAGTGGGAAAGATAGTTGTAGACATTGCGATATTCATGTTAGTTAAACAAAAAAAGTGAAAGTTGAAGAGAAATTTGTAACTGAGTATGACGTTACGTAATAGAATTTGGAAGTATTGTTTTTCAGTGGAATTTGATGCATTCAGATTTTTATTACAAAATGTCATCCTTGATTACATATGTTTCCTTTCTATTACAAATTATCTATTTTGGTTACAAATATTTCTTTCTTATTACAAAATGTCATCTTTTTTTACTTGTCATTGTAATTCACTATACGTTGTTAGAATGTTACTTGTTTACTTGTTTCTATTTCTAATAAATATTGTCTTTGTAAGGATAAATGATATATTGTAATGAGAACATAGAATCTGTATTGGAAATGAGAAATTTGTAACTACGTATGACGTTACGTAATACAATCTAGAAGTATCATTTCATTGTATTACAAAAAGTCATTTTGAATACATATGTTTCCTTTCCATTACAAATGATCTATTTTGTTTACAATTTTTTCCTTTCCATTATGAATTCTCTGTTCTGATTACAAACAGTTCCTTCCTATTACATAATGATATCTTGCACATCCCCATCATGTTTGGCGACTACATAAGGCCCTCTACCGCCTCCACCAGGCCCCGCAGGCATGGTACAACAGGCTTAGCTCATTTCTCCTTCCTTGCAACTGGCTTCTGTTGCAGCTCGACTGACCCCTCCCTCTTCATCTGGCATTTCTGCTCCCACTGCATCTTCATATTGCTATACTTGGATGACATCATTGTTACTGGAAACTCTCACATGCACCTTCAAAACTTCGTGCTACGCATATCTTCTGATCGAGTTTCAACGAAAAGACCTTAGTGATCTACACTTCTTCCTCAGTATAGAAGTCTAGTACACTACAACTGGACTCTTCCTTTCACAATCCTGGTATGTTGCATACGTCCTCCAACATGCCAATATGATACATTCAAAATCTGTTGCTACACCAATGGCTGTCACAATCCCTCCGGATGCAAATCCTACCACTTTCTATGACCCTACCTTATATCGTAGCCTTGCTGGATCACTCCAGTACTTGACCATCACTCGTCCCGACCTAACCTTTGTTGTCAACCTTGTTAGGGGTAAGAAAAAATATTTCTAATAAATATTGTCTTTGTAAGGATAAATGATATATTATAATGAAAACATAGAATCTATATTGGAAATAATAAATTTTTAACTACGTATGACGTTATGTAGTACAATCTCGAAGTATCATTTCATTATATTACAAAATGTCATTCTTGATTACATATGTTTCGTTTCCATTAGATCTATTTTGTTTATAATTTTTTCCTTCACATTATGAATTCTCTG